>MU738661.1:22594-53390 GCA_026770625.1 Nicotiana glauca | reverse complement strand
TTTTGTTGTCTTACTTGAAACCTTCCAATTGTTGCTTCCTTCTTCTTGTTGTTTTTATCTGAAACCTTCTACTTGTTGTCTTTTTCTTCTTATTATCTTATCTGTAACTTTCCAACTATTGCTTTCAACTTTCCAATTCTTGCCTTCCCATTTTGTTATCTATCTGGGTCTTTCCGGCTGTTGCCTTTACTTCTTTGTTGTTATCTTTTCCAAGTCTTTCCAACTGACTTCTTATTATCTTGAAAAAATTCATCGGACTAAGATGTTTATCTTAGGAGAGAAATTTATCGGACTAAGATTTTTCATCTTAGGAGAAACAATTCATCGGACTAAGATGTTTATCTTAGGAGAGAAATTCATCGGACTAAGATTTTTTCATCTTAGGAGAAACAATCCATCGGACTAAGATGTTTATCTTAGGAGAAACAATTCATCGGACTAAGATTTTTTCATCTTAGGAGAAACAATTCATCGGACTAAGATGTTTATCTTAGGAGAGAAATTCATCGGACTAAAATTTTTTCATCTTAGGAGAAACAATTCATCGGACTAAGATTTTTTTTTATCTTAGGAGAAACTTTGCACTGCTTTGTTCCTGTTACATACAAAGAAAAAAATTTTCAGTTTTGAAAATGGTGGTCGGTTATGACATTCTTGTTGGGGATGATTTCCTCCTTCCCTTAAAACTTGTGTTTTCTTCTTTCTTCCTCAAATGGGTAGCTGACTTCAGAACTTCTTCCCTCAACACTCGTGTCGTCTTCCCTCGGATGTTGGGGATAACACTGTTGGGGAATTATTTACTTACCTGCTGGGGATAAAAATGCTGGGGGCATCTCCCTTCTTCCCTTTTTTTTTTCAAAACTACTCTCTTCAAAACATTTTCTCTCAACACTGCTGGGGATAAAAATGTTATTAGCTGGGATAACGCTGTTGAGGATAACGCTGCCGGGGTATTTTCATTCCGGTGCTTGAAAATTGATGGGGATGACACTGGCTTCTTTCTTTTTATGAAAGCAAGTTTCATCCTTTTTGTTCTGTCCGCTAGGGATACAACTCCTTTCATTAAAACTTGTTGTTTTCTTTCTTTCAACCCGGCTGGGGATAACACTAGTTCTAAGTCCACTTCCCTTAAGACTGGTATTATCTTTCTTCTTCCCCAAGTGGATACCTGACTTCCAGAAAATTTCCTGCCCCAGTTTGATAATGTTCCTTACATCAGCATACCTCTCTGTCATCAATGACATTTCCCATCCCTGTTTCACATTAAAGAAAAATTTTGGTCAGTTTAAAACGTGGTGGTTGGTTATGATACTCCTGCTGGGTATGGTTCTCCTCTTCTTGCTCGACCGTCTTGAAACTTGGCCGATAATTCTGACATTCTCGAGGATTCCTTATTTACAAACCTTTCAACCATTGTTTTTCACTTGTATCCTGACCCCCCCCACATTTTCTATGACAGTTGACCCCACTTGAGGATTTTGCATGTTTTACTGATGAACCACTTTCTTCGTTCATCCGTGTCTATGAAAATACCTTCTCTGCTGGGGATATCCTTCTTGATACTGATCCATCCCTTTGCCAATCTCCTCTTGCTGGGGAATGTCCTTCTTGACACTGGCCTTGTGCTTGTTCCTTCCTGACTCATACCACTTGGATGTACTAGTCAGATCTCGTCTTGCATAATTGGAAAGCTGATGGCAGATTTTGAAGTCATTTCTCACTTGTTTTGACCAAACTAACTCAAGAAGAGGAAACGAACAAGATAAAAGGAACAGAGTGAAAGACAAAGAGATGACTCCTAACAAGAAAAACTATAAAGTAAAACCTATCCGACGCGGATACCAACTCTAATGGTCATGACATGCACATGTGGCCTATTCTGTCAAGCAATTCGGATAGTTCAACTCTTGTGGTACCCTTAAACCATGAAATTGGGCTTTGATTCCCCGTCGTTACTTTTCACAATCTCCGTCTGATGATTTCCCATCTGATTCTCAATCCTTATTCGACTTGTAGTGCCCGAAGGGTTTTCACTATCAAGTCTCTCTCATTTTGGTCTTTTCTCTCAACTTACAGTCGCCTCAAGGTGCCCGTGAAGGTTTTCACCAATAAGACTCTCTCATTTTATTTCTTTTCAGCTGGGGATTGGGGTGTTACCGACAAGAATCTCTCATTTTATTTCTTTTTTGCTGGGGATCAGAGTGTTATTCTCGACCTCCAGTAGCCTGACTTGGAACCTTTTGAAGACTGATCAGAAGGTCTTTCTTTTGACCGTAATATGGTATTTTGGTAGGGTTAGAAATAAAGGGTCTTAAAGGCTCAAAACAAATCAATTTGGGTTCAAAATTACAACTTTCGGAACCAGATTTCTATACAACAACCACAACTTCTGCCCCAGTTTCTTGCTTGGGGGGATTTTTTTATTTTTGTTCCACTATGATCGAGCCGTGAGGCGCCTACGTATCCTCTTTGAGGAATCAGGTCGAACGTAGTTCAAAATTACTTCATTTTCTTTTCACTTTCCACTTATCTTCCTTCTTTTTTTTCGTTTTTCTTTATCTCTTTTCTCTTTTGTTGTTTTCTGTTGTTTTCGTTGTTGCTTTCTTTTCTTTTCCTTTATCTCTCATGTTTGTGTTTCTAACCTTTGCTACTGATTCCAAATGAGGGGTATGAAAGAAAAAAAATAAGGCTCAATGGGTTAACGAAGGATAAAGTGTTTAGATAGCAGAATAAAATGCCTTCGTCATTCCAATCTTCAAAACACGCCAAGCGCAAACAACACATTTAAACATTCGCGACATCTTCTGATTGTGCCATATCCGCTCATTCACCTTTTCATTTGTCATTTTAAAGCACCGTTGGGCAACACTCTCATTTTCATTATCATGAACGACCCCTGTCAATTTGGCCAGCTTGCCTTTACGGTTTTCTTTATGTTTTACTTGCCCCAGTTTCACATGACTCGGGCTCCAAATAATCTCAAACCGTTCTTATTCCCTTTAATTGCCCTGATCATCTTTCAATTGCTTCATGATTAACTTTTAAGATTAGGCCAAAATTATGCGTGCATGTCATGTCACTAGAGTTGACAGAAAAGAACTATAAAGAGAAAAGACTTAAACCCAAAAAAATGACTAGGAATAAAGGGAGACCAAGAATTGCATTAAACAGACGGGAAAAGGATTTGTACAACAAAACAAGCACGATAAACTGGAGTACAACCTTCAGAACAAACCTAGACAACACTAACGAGACACTACGATCAAAAGAAAAATAAAAGGATAAAAGGGTTTGAGCTACAAGACAATATCCGGATTACAACCCTAAAATAACCCAGACAACAGAAATGAAAACAAAATAAGCCACCAAGATTCCTTCTTGCATGACTCTCCAATTGATAAGCCTCACATTATCCACAAATCTGATTATCAGAATCACTATGGCCTTCTCCCATTTCAGTCGGCAAATTCCCGAGTGGATTCTCATATCCCATGTCACCAGGCATCATCATCATGTGTAGGTAAAGAATTCAGCACGATATTCTGGGTGTCACTATCTTGAATCACAATTAACCTTTCCTGGATCATCCTTTCTATTTCCCTTTTCAGATCCCGACAACTTTCCACATTATGCCCCTGGGCATTGGAATGGTATTCACACCTTTTAGATGGGTCAAAGATTCTTGCACGTGGGTCCACATGATTTGGAGGAATGGGTGAAATCATGTCATGTTGTTTCAACTTCTCAAATAAGCTTGCATAGGACTCTCCTATTGGTGTAAAATGATCTTTCAGCTTCTGTTCCCTTCTGTATCCCTGGCTTGGATATGGGTTATAAGGCACTTGGAAATTCCGTGGAAGCTGGTGGAGACTTTGTGACACTCGTGCTCATTTTCTTGGATGATTTGATGGCTGGACAGCATA
Organism: Nicotiana glauca; assembly: GCA_026770625.1. NCBI lineage: Eukaryota > Viridiplantae > Streptophyta > Magnoliopsida > Solanales > Solanaceae > Nicotiana > Nicotiana glauca. The sequence continues at coordinate 49,467 of MU738661.1, read as the reverse complement.
CTGAGGTGGATCAACTGAGTACGGTGGGTTCTGAGGTGGATAGTAATGCCCAGGGGAGTTATGGAAAGCCTGTCGAGGCTGTGCATACCGTAGTGGTATTCTTCTGGGACCTCTTCTTGACCCTGACGTCATCATGACTTCTTCATCCCTCTCATTCGCGTCACCAGATTCAACTTGGACAGCCTGAGCTACAGCCTTGAGTGTTGCCTGACTTATAATTCTGCCTGTCTTAAGACCGTTCTCTACCATTTCTCCCATTTTGATTACCTCCAAGAAGGATTTACCGACTACGGACATCATGTTATGAAAGTAATCCGGCTCTAGAGCCTGAAGGATGACAGTGATTAACTCGTGGTCATCCATGGGTGGCTTAGCTCGAGCTGCTTGCTCTCTCCATTTAAGGGCATATTCCCTGAAACTTTCACTTGGTTTCTTCTTCATGTTGGAAAGGAAAATGCGGTCTGGGGCAGTGTCGATGTTGTATTGGAATTGTTTGATGAAGTCCTGTGCCATGTCATTCCAGACGTACCAGCGAGATGCGTCTTGATCCAAAAACCATTCGGATGCTACTCCCGTAAGGCTTTCCCAAAATAAGCTATTAGCAATTCTTCATTTCTTCCTAGATTCCTTAGTTGATTGCAATACCTTTTCAAGTGGTCTACGGGGTGTCCATGTCCATCGTACTTTTCAAATTTGGGAATCTTGAAACCAGGCGGCAAGTGGACATCGGGGAACAGACATAGATCTTTGAAAGCAACATTTTTTTGACCTGCCAACCCTTGCGTGTTTTTCAACCACTGTTCTAAGCTTTTCACTCTTTGGGTTATTTCCTCCTGTACCATCTTTCAGGATCTTACGTTGTCCGCTTGCCACAAACCGACCACCTCAACTCTCTTCACAATTCAAAAATGTTAGAATGGACTCAGTCAGTCCTTATTATTATCAATATTTTTACTTACTTCTTTTTTTTCCATTTTTTATATATACATATATAGTTGTGGTCGAATATTATGGAGATTGCCTACGTATCATGACTTCGCGTGAATCAGACCGTGCGTAGTTCGGGCAAATGAAAGGTAATCAACAATAAAACATTTTTTGGAATTTTCAATTTTCATAATAAAACCGGCTGGGTTTCAAAGGTTTAAAGATGACCTACAAAATCAAACAACCCACATATTCTAATCAAAAGAATTACAAACTCAAAAACAAACGGCCATCTTCCTTTCCGTGTTTGGCAATTTCAACCAAATGGCTATTTTTGCAAATATGGCCCCTTCCCAATTTCTCATGAATTTTGAGGCCGGGGAGGATCTATTTTATGACACTTTTACAAACTTGTCCGTTCTTTTACGAAAACAGCCTTTCGACAATTGAAAGATACTCTAAGGCTATCACGGCAAGAACGGTTCAATACACTGCCGAAGCTGGCTCGGCTTATTTTGACCAAAAATCGCAACGGCATTCACTTGCCCACTGACTATTTTTTTTTTCTTGTTGTTCAAATTAAAACAAAAGACCTATTTTTGCAAAAACGACCTTTCAGCACTTCGGGGACGAAGATTTTAAGGCTGTATGGGTCAACCGGCCAAAATCTAAAAAATAACCCACAGGTGGCTGTTTATGAAAAGTCAGCCTTCCGGCGTCCCTTTCGGGAACATTCGGCTATTTTCGACAAAACGGCATCACCCGATTTATTTATGACTCTTTTTCTTGTTTTTCAAAAAATAGAAAACCCGATATTGCAAGCACGGCCTTTCAGCGCCTCAGGGGCGAAGATTTTAAGGTTGTGTGGGCCAACCGGCCAAAAATCTAAAAATGATCAAAGGTGGCCGTTTATGCAAAGTCAGCCTTTCGGCATCCCTGTCGAGAAAATTCGGCTATTTTTGACGAAAACGGCATCACCATACTTATTCATGATGAAAATATTAATTTTGACATTTTTTGGTGATTTTTGCAAAAGGGGAGGTTGGACCCGATGAAGGTTGCCTACATATCTCACACCCTGTGTGAATCAAACCGGCGTAGTTCGCCAAGAAAATAACTAATTTTGAAAGCAAGACTCTTTTCTTTTGTTTTTTAAATAAATCAAACTAAAAATAACAATTCCCTTTTTTCAAATAAATCGAACTAGAAAAACATTCCTTTTTTTTCCTCAAAATTTCGGCAAAGTTTAAACTACTTGGGTATTGGTTTGTTGTTCTAAAAATCAGTAGTTATCTCTCTACACTGTTATTTTTCTCTTTTTCTTTTTCCACAAATTCCCAATATTCCCAATTTTCAGAAGCCGATCAGCATGCAAGTCTGAAGCAAATAAATACGTGAAATAAACAGGATGCAGCAGGATGGTCTTTTCATTTCAGGTTACCTGTCCTAGACGGACCCAACCCTTGTGTTGAGCCCCCTTAGTCAAAATACAACGTGATGCAAATATGCGTTCCTACTAGGGATCCGACATGAAGTCTTGTTACACTAGGTTTATCCTGGGTGTTTGTTCTAGACCTGGCTTACCCGAGCGGACAACTCGAGACGAGGATGGGAACTGCGTACCGGTAACCAAAAGATCATCCGGTTTTGCAACTCCTCCGAATCCTCGTTCTATTTTGGGATATGACACTAACAGAAAGAAGTCACAACCAACGTGCACTCCTTGGAGGTAAGAAGAGAAGGTTTCGGCACAGTTTATATATACAGTTCAAAACATATCAAAGCGATAATAGCAACACTTAGCACATTAGGCCCAAACATGTAACAAAATCAGATAATATACAAGCTAAATACAACAAATATACCAAGCTAGAATTCTGAACCCTGAACCAGAAGTTTTGGGTTAATTCCCCAGCGGAGTCGCCAGAGCTGTCGCACCTCCTTTTTACCTACTAACCCCGAAAGGCATAATAAATGGAGTTTTTCCAATTAAAGGACAATTGAAACAGGATTTATTATTAAGGGATTCAGAGTCGCCATTTGGGAGATTTATGGTATCCCAAGTCACCGGTTAAATCCCGAATCGAGGAAAAAGTTGACTCTGTATTACAGTCCGCGAACCAGAAATCCGGATAAGGACTTCTATTAACCCGGGAGAAGGTGTTAGGCATTCCCGAGTTCCGTGGTTCTAGCACGGTCGCTCAACTGTCATATTCGGCTTGTTTATCTGATTTTAATGCAAGTTGAGCCTATGTGCAAATTTTATTTTTAACCGTTTTTATTCATTTTTAAGGAATTGAATGTCGTTTAAAATATGTTTTTGGATCACGTCACATGAAATGCACCCGGATCCTCGACACATTTTATTCAACGTTTTGGGATTTGAATTTGGGTCGCATGAAATGCACACCCAAATTTAGGGAGGTAATATTATTAAAATACGCACCTAAAGAGACTAACGCATTATTATTTTTGAGGAAGGCCGTGAAATTTGCTAGACGGAACGTCTCGAAATCTAAGCATTTATTATAATCAATTATTGAGGGCCCCGCGGTTTGTGCGTTTTATTTGGCTAGGCTCGTCTCATTTTTATTTAAGGATATCCTAAGCCACTATGATTATTCTATTTATTTGTCTCTAAAAACTCCTAATTAGCCAATATTATTAAATTCGAGCTTAAAGTTCAAGTCCGGATCCAAAAAAAGGGAGCGCCTTTTAGTTTGAAACCGCTACCTAACTTAAAACTCACCGTAGGTCATTCGACTACTAATGAGCCAATTGCCAAAAGGGCCTTGAATATGCCACATAGGAAAATCCGGCACAGGTAGGCGTAAATAGTGAGCCAGTCTCAGGCCAAGGCCCAGGCGGACACATAACTAAGATAGGACTTGGGCCAACCGTTGTAAGACTGAAGCCCAAATAGCCTGAAGGAAGACTAATTAGTAAATTAAACTTCACTTTTAATTAAACAAGAACCAATACATGCTGAAATTGTCCCAAGTTGTTTCACCTAACTTAATAAAACAAATTGTTTGAATTCCAAATTAAGACTGAGATTATTTTATATANTTTAATTAAACCAGAACCAATACATGCTGAAATTGTCCTAAGTTGTTTCACCTAACTTAATAAAACAAATTGTTTGAATTCCAAATTAAGACTGAGATTATTTTATATACAACTAATGGTGAGTCCTTAACGTCATTTAAAGATGAAAAGCAAACTGGAGATATTGGACCGAATTTAACTATGGTAGTTCGTGGCATAACTGGGAATGATTAGACTAAACGGCTCGAGTGGTATATATTCGAATCACGTAGGCTACAGGTATTAACCACTATCACACAATTATTTATTCCTACATTGAACTAGTGAACAAGATGAAACAAAGGAATGGCATCATTAATTAGGCTGTTGATTTTAGTCACTGTACTATAAAACTATTTGACATGCATACTTTGCTTGAAATAGAGATGGAAACGAGCATCACACACCGATCTCTACATCAATTATGAACCCACACGATCCTGATATTCGATTTTTATCACCAAGCTTGATTGAAGCCAATATTATACCATACTAAATCTATAGCTAATAACTACAAGTTGACAACCCAAAAATAGTCCACTTAGGTACAAATCACACAGTTTCAGTCTCATTGAGTATGGTTCTAATTAGATTACATTACACAATTACATGTTCTTGATATCTAATTAACTACAAACATATTTTCCAGCACACACATGCTTGTATACTTTCATTTCGTGTTTTGATAAGTGAAGTTACATCAATGAAGCCACTAAGTGTGTACCTGAAAATCAGAGATCAATAGGAAGGAGAAACAGTTAGCACAATAGAGCAGGCAACAGCTATCAGGAGTTTCAAGCGGCCACAACACAGCAAGTTTAACCCATGAATGACTCAGTGACCCAAGAACCAAACAGAAACTGAGAGGTTGACCCACAAAAATATCAAAACAAGCCAAGTACCTCAAAGAAGCACCCAGAACCACTTAAAACTTTCAGCAAGATAGAGTTCAATTAGGAACCAATTCAACTGGACCCAAAATCACTCAAGACCAATCTAGTGAGCTTAAATCAGGAAAAATGAAATTAATGAAGCATAAAGGGAGCTTCAATGAAACATTCATCTTTTCAATATTCTTCTCTGTATTTTTAAACTTTCAAATCTCTCTGAAAGACCCCCTTAAAAATCTCAATAATCCTGATTAAAAGACCTCTCAAAGTTCTCGAAAATGCTCTTTAAACTCTCTATTGAGTGCCGTTTCTTATTATCCTAGGCTCTCAATTGATTCCCTTCTCAATGTCCTCTCTGTGTGTGTTCAAGTTCTGAAAGTTGATAACTTTCAGAATACTCTCACTCTCCAAAGAAAACTCCTTTTTTTTTGTAACTGACCAAGAAGAGACCCACCTTAAATCTTTTAAACTTTTCTCTTTTTCAGAATGCTTTTTCAGTGTGTGTGTAAGTGTCTCCAGCCTGTTTTTATTCTGATTTCCAATCCCCTAAAATCAGCAAGAGTGCAGTCTCCATTATCAGTTGTCTATTATCTTTTCAATCCCACTTAGTATTGTCTCCATTAAGTTCAATAGCAGCCTTTAGTTTAATTACTAGTGGTTCAAATTTCAGTTAACCCCTGAATTACCCTTGAAATCCCCTAGGAATTACTATCCTGCCCTGACCTCTGTGACTACTACCCTGATCCCCTTCAAACTGTAATAGACCCACAGCTATATCCAATTCCTAATTGATTCCTGATTCAACTGAAACAAATGAATATGAAGCTAAAGCAAAACCAGGCTACAGATGGATCGAGGCTATTCTTTATAGTATATATTGTTTATAGAAATGGCCAAAAAATAAAGGAAATGAATTGAGAATTCAGGGAAGCAACAGTTACTCAACTCAGCAAACTCAAATAACAATTGAATTCAAACCAAACCAAACAACATTACAACAAGAACACAATGATTCACGGAACAAACTATCCTAATTCCAAATTAAACCTAAATACGAACAAGGAACACTATGATATACACTAAATAAAAACAAACTAAATTCATATACAATGATGAACAACAAAGAGAAGGAAAACAAACATCACACGAAAGTAAAACAATTTGAGCCAATAATACCAGCAATCAATTACAAAAATAGCCATAGTTTATACAAGAACATTATGGACACTGACTTTTAAGATCAAACTAAAGAACAAACATACTCAATCGATTCAGCATATGCCAACCAACCATATGAGAAAAACTGGACCAGAACAAAAGGTCTGAAAGAGAAGAGAGAAATAAATTTGAAAAGATGATGAAATGAAACGAAGCTTAAACAGATAATCAGCAACAAAAAATAGAAAAGAAAAAAAGAAGTAAAATACCTCTAAATCTCATACCAGATTCCACTCAGTTCCCATTAAAACTTCAACTTGAACTTTTGAGGTCCAAACGGACTTTAATCGAGTGTTCTCGGTTGAAAACACTTTACTAAAGGTGGTTAAGAACCTCAAATTTCCCCTTTTACTCGGGCAGGTTCCACGTCTTGGCTCTCTAGGTCTCGTCCAGTTGGCTTAACCTTCGAATTTGGGATGAGGATAGTCTAGAGGTTAACTGGTGTAACTTTGGGAGGGTTTGGTGATGGCACCGCCACCGGGGAATTTCGTGGCGGCGCTAGGGTTCATATGGTCAAATGGATATTCGAGACACTTGGGCTTGATTCGAAGGAAGCCAGTGGTGGTTTAGGGATGAGGGAGGTCGGGTGGTCACTTGGTGTTAATTTGGAATAAATTGGAGGACTTAGGGTTTTGGTCCGATTCTTTGATCTAATATTCGAAGAGCCTGGTTGGGATTCGAAGATGATAGAGTGTAGATTTGGAATGGGGAGGTCGAGGGGAGGCTGTGGTGTAAAAATAGGGTTGTTTGGACCACCGGAACCGCCGTGAGGCAATTTTCGGTGGGTGGTCGACGGCAGAGTGTGGCGGAGTTACTTGGGGTCGTCTCTGAGCGTTAGAGATGATGGGGGGGGGTTGGCTTGAGGGGTGTGGGGTGTGTGTTGGGAATATATAGTAGGGGGAGGAATTTATCCTGGCCGTTGGATCAATTAAGATCAACGACCTCGATCTCTCACTTAAGAGGAACGACACCGTTTAGACGTCTCTGAGACCGGGTTGGACTCTGATGGAACGGGTCAGAGACTGGACACGGGTTGAGGCGAATGATTTTGATCGTTCGATCAGATGGGTTTAACGGCTTGGATTCGAGACACCTGAAACGTCGTCGTTTGGTTGATGTTAGGGCTGAATCGGACCGTTTGATAAAGTGAGATCGACGGTTTAGATTCTCCATGTCCGAACGATGTCGTTTGGACGTCTGGTGGGCGACAGATTGGGGCTGGATCGGAGAGGTGTTTGAATTAGGCCTATGGAAATTTGGCTTGGTCTGAGTTTCCTCTTCTATTTTTTGTTCTTTTCCTTTTTTAATTCCTAAATTAAAAACCAAAAATCCTAGATTAAATCATAAAATCAAAAATTAACTCAAATATTAATTAACTCCTAATAATAGTTATCCCACAAAATTAAACACCAATAAATAAAATCACACAATTTGGACACTAAATGCTAAAAAATATGAAGTACATATTTTTGTGATTTTTTATTTTTGTAAAACAAACTTAATTACTCCTAATTGTAGAATTAAATCCTAAATGCAAATGTGACATATTTTTGTATTTTCATTAATATTTTAAAAAATAAACATGCACACACAAACGCAAACAATTACTAAAAATATCACGAAAAATTCACAAAATGCACACAATAAAATAGACAATTTTTGTTTTGATTTTGTGGGAGTAATTCATGTGAGGCAAAAATTACGTGCTCACACACGCTTTTATTACACTATTGTTTCAGTGAGGACGAGAGTAAAAACACGAAGGGTGATGCCATACATTTGTTGATTTCTGATTCTTTGTTGATATCCGAGTTATGTTGTTTCTTTCCTTACTTGATGCCTTTCTATTTAGAATTGTTATCTCCCTCACAGCATGCTCCCCTCCCATATTGACTGGTTATTTCTGTATTTCTTCTCCGCTGTGTATATTTGAACTGCACAGGTTTATTTCGTAGTCTTGTCCTATCCACGACACTACTTCGTCGGGGTTAGGCTAGGCACTTACCAGCACATGGGGTTGGTTGTGCTGATACTACACTCTGCATTTTGTGCAGATCCCGAAGCAGCTTTTGGACCATAGCTTGGAAGCTTCCTTCAGTCCACCCGGAGACCCAAGGTAGACCTGTAGGCATCCGTAGGCCCTGGTGTCTCCCTCTATCTCTATTTTCTGTTTCCTTTCCTTTACATTGCAAAATAGTGTGTTGTTGTTTTCTTCAAACCCTGTATGTAGTTAATCCTAGACTGTCTGTGACACTGTGACATTAGGTTTTGGGAGGTTAAGGCTTGAGTGCTTGTAATAAATTCAAATTTGATATATGTTATTGTTGTCTTCCACTTAAGTTTGAATTTCCGTTGTTATCACGTTATCGCCTTATATTTGTTAAAGAGAAATAATTGGTTAATGATGTAAGTAGTTAATGATTAGCTTGCCTAGCTCACATTAGTAGGTGCCATCACGACTCCCAAGGGTAGGAAACCCGGGTCGTGACAAAAATGAAGAAAATAAAATATCTTCAGCCTGAGGCGCATATATCTTTCTCTCTTTAATGAGATTCAAGCCCACTGCAGCAAATTCTTCACTAGTCCAGCAATAATCCTCTTGACTTGTCTCCCCCAGGATACAACAGCCCGATCACGTCGTATAGCTCGAACAAACTCTGGACAAGTTGTTGAATCCAAAGCTCCACCAAGATAAACACCTTACTTCAACAAAAGTAAAAACTTTCTTCTTCTTTTTCACAACTTTAACCTCACTTTATTAAAACACTCTCAATAATTTTTCACATACCACATTATTAAAGAGAGACTCCTATATATAGGTGTAGGAATTCTTCCTTGAATTAAATTGGAAGAAAGTGAGGTAATAAGTTATGAAATCATGGAGAACATGGGATAATTAGTGTGTAATTAGTGGAGAACATGGAAGAAGAGTTATAACCATTTTCTACATCATGGAGTAGTGGAGTTATGAGAGTTATGGTCATTTTCTACATTATGGAGTAGTGTGAGTTATGACATATTTTATTTTAATATTAAAATGCTAAAATACTAACATTTCCCCACACATTTTAATATTAAAATATATAAGAGAGTTTAGCAGTTGAAGGGAGGCTATTATGCAGAATGAACGTGTGCTCTTTGTTGAACCTCCACTTAGCAAAACAACGATCTTTATTCCAGAGTCAGTAGTGGTCTCAGACTTGAATTATTACTGCTTTAGGGAAAAAATTATCACTGCTTACAGATAATAATCAAGGTGTTGACATGAGCTTTATTAGCCAGCACATACGGCCTTGTGCTATCCCGGTTTTCATGAGTGTTTTTTAGAACAAGCTCAATTCTCATAGGAAGCGACCTACTTCCACACTCACATAGGTGAAATCTGTCAAGGTTGCTCCTGTAACTCTAACACCCCACTCATACAAGCTACATATTTTCATTAAGAGTTAATAAAACTTAACCTCGCAAATCATTACAGGATAAATGCACTCACACCATAGGGATGGAACAACAAAAATAGTGCATTTCAAACCAAGCCATCAAATGATTCGTTCATCCCATTGAACATGGTTATAGGATCTCTAGTCCCCAGGTTGGGTTTCCTCATATATGACTTATGAGCTTATGGTCTTTAATCCCATTCCCCTCGATGTGCTCCAGACCTTTTCTCTTGCTAAAGCCATAGTCAGTGGATCTGTAAGATTATCGCAAGATTTAACATAATCAACATTAAAGGTACCACTTGTTAATTATGATCATAGTACTATATTTTCTCCTTATAGGTCTAGATTTACCATTGTAATAATAGTTTTGTACTCTACCAATTGCAGCAATGCTATCACAATGAATAAAAATTGGAGGAATTGGTTTTTCAAAATAAAGAATTTGAAATAATAAATCTCAACCAATTCGCTTCCTCACTAGCTGAAGCTAAAGCAATTAGCTCAGCCTCCATGGTAGAGTTAGAAATTATTGTTTTCTTTTTTGATTTCCAACAAATAGCACCACCCTCCAAAGTAAAAATATAACCTGTAGTAGAATAGGAATAACCTGATAAAGTATTCCAATCTGCATCAAAAAAGCCTTCGAGTACAACAGGATATTTTTTATAAAAAATGCCATAGGTTTAAGTAAATACCTCATAACTCTTGTTATGGCATTCCAATGTTCACTAGCTGACTTACTTGTAAACCTGCTAAGTACTCGTATTGCATATGCAATATCAAGCCGAGTAAAATCAGTCACATATCTCAAGCTTCCGATTAAGCTAGCATAATCCTTTTGATTTATCACATCATTGTCACTTTGTACAGGAAATAAGTGAACACTTGAATCAAAAGGGGTTACAACATGCTTGAAATCAATAAAATTATATTTTTTCAAAATTTTCTCAACATAATGTGACTGGTGAAGGAAAATTCCATCACATGTTCTAGTAATTTTCATTCCAATAATGAAATTTGCCTCACCCAAATCTTTCCTTTCAAAATGGCTACTAAGCATTCTTTTAGTTTCCCAAATAACATTCATGTTAGAGCCAAATATTAATAAATCATCAATATAGAGGCAAACAATTACATGTGAATTATTCCAAGACTTATGATAGATGCACTTATCACACTCATTTGATTTAAAACCATTTTCAATCATACAGGGATCAAATTTTTCATGCCATTGCTTAGGTGTCTGTTTTAAGCCATATAGGGATTTAGTAAGTTTAAACACTTTACTTTCTTAGTCTGCTTCTATAAAATCCTCAGGTTGATCCATATAAATTCCTTCATTTAGGTCCCCATTTAAAAAAGCAGATTTTTCATCCATTTGATGAATATGCAAATCAAAAATTGCAGCAACAACAATTAAAAGTCTAATGGAATTAATTCTAGTTACCGGAGAAAAAGTATCAAAAAATTCTAGGCCTTCTAGTTTCTTAAAACCTTTAATAACTAACCTAGCTTTATACTTATCAACGCATCCATCCGATTTTAATTTTTTTCTTAGGACCCATTTGCACCCAACTGTTTTACAACCTGGTGGTAAATCAACCAACTTTCAAGTTTTATTAGAAACTAGTGACTCCATTTTATCATTTACATTCTCTTTCCAAAAAATAGCATCAGGTGACAATAAAGCTTCTTGTAAAGTAAGATGGTCATTTTCAATATTAAAAAAATAAAAATCTGGACCAAAATCTTTTTCTGTTCTAGCACTTTTACTTCTTCTTAACTCAAAAGTATTATTTTCTTCATTTTGCAAAATAGAAGTGGAAGAACTAAGCATAGACAAAAAATTATAGTTATCTCTTTGACCCCCACTATTTTTAGACTCAAATGGAAATTTATTTTCATGAAAAATAGCATCACGTGATTCTATAATTATATTCTCTTCAAGATTTAGAAATCTATAGGTTGTACTATTAGAAGCATAATCAAGAAAAATATAAGTGGTAACTTTTTTTATCCAATTTTATAATTTTAGGATCCGTTAGCCTAACATAGGCTAAACAACCCCAAACTCTCAAATAACTCAAATTTGGCGTGGGATTTTTTCACAACTCAAATGGTGTCAATTTTATTTTCTTATGAGGCACCCTATTCAACACATAACATGCAGTAAAAATTGCTTCACCCCACAAATTTAAAGGTGCATTCGACTCAATAAGCATGGCATTAGTTAATTCTACCAAAGTTCTATTTTTTTTTCAACCATACCATTTGATGCCCGGGAATACGGTAGAGTAGTTTCATGAATTATTCTCAATGTTCTAAAAAAAGAATTAAATTCATTAGACCCATATTTATGGCCGCTATCACTTCTAACTCTCTTTATTTTTCTACCGAATTGACTTTCAACCTCATGGAGATAATTTTTAAAATTTTCAAATGCATCACTTTTATTTTTCATCAAGTAAACATATGTGTACTTAGAGAAATCATCAATAAAAGTGATAAAATATCTATTTTCTCCACGAGTTAAAATTCCTCCAAGTTCACAAATATCAGTGTGAACTAATTCTAACAATTCAGTTTTTCTTTCAACTTGAAAGTGAAGCCTTTTAGTTATTTTAGCTTTACTATAAGCCTCACATTTATCAAAATTCTTTTTAACTATTGGGATTAATCATAAACTACTCATATTTCCCACATAATGATTATTAATATGACACAAACAAGCATGCCAAAAATTTAGTAGAAGAAAGCATATAAACAGAACTAGAAGAAGTTTTATTCATCTCAACATTCAACTTGAATATCCCATCACATGCATACCCCTTACCCTAAAAAATATCATTTTTCACTATTACATATTGATTACTCTCAATAATTTGTTTGAAGCCTGCCTTGTTAAGAAGAAAAATAGACATCAAATTATTTCTCATTGAAGAAGTATAAAGTACGTCTTTCAACGTTTACACTCTTCCTGAAGTAAACTTCAACTCCACCTCTTCCTTTCCAAGCACCCGGGTTGTGTGAGAATCACCAAGCATGATGGTTTTGAGCTCCTCAAATGGAGTATACACTTTAAACCAATCTCTATCATATCAAACATGACTGTTTGCTCCAGAATCAGCCCACCATCCATCAATATTTTCTACCATGTTAATGTCTGTTATCATCGCCACAAGTGGCTCTTCGGTAACGTGTGCCTATGGTGTAGGACCTCATTTCCAAAATTTGCAAAATAGAGCAATATGCCCACTCTTGCACCAAACAAAGCATGATTTCGCAATTTGAACTTGTTGATTATGTTCTTGGTTGTTTGCATCATTATTCTTCTTGGGAGGTCTACCATAATTTTTCTTGAAAGTCTTCTTCTTCGGCTTCAAAGAAATATTTTGTGAGTTTTAGGAGTAATATTATTTGAAGTAATTAAATTTACCTTTCTAGTGACGGGTTGTAGAATGCTCTCTTCCGATTGCATAAGTGCATCTTGGCCTCTTGCCTCTTCTTCCATCAGAATCTGCATTATCAATGTTGTCACACCTCCTTTTTTTATTCGAAAGGGTATAAAGAGTTTTTTCAATTAAAGTGACAATAATCAAAACGGGATTATTGTTCAAATTTAGAGTCGTCACTTAGGATAATTTATGGTATCCCAAGTCACCCGTTTAAAATCCCGAATTGAGGAAGTTTGAATCTATTTTATAGTCCGCAAAACATAGAAATTCGGGTAAAAAATTCTGTTAACCCGGGAGAAGGTGTTAGTCTTATGACCTTAAACCCGGACCCGATCGTGATGGCACCTCTCGTGAAGACAAGACCAGCCGAAACATTCTCATTCCAATCTTAAGCAATAAAATAATAAGCATTAAGTCTTAAACATGATAAAATCTCAAAAATAAGCAGTTAACAATATAATTTGCGGAAAAATAAACCCAACACAGCCTGATACCGTAGTGTCACTAGTCATGAGCATCTACTAAGGTCTGCATACAACTAGATTCAAAAATGTATTAAATATAGTCTAATGAAATCGAGAGAAAGAAAAGCAATGTTGCGAACGTCGGGCAGCTACCTTGCTAAACTCTGATGACTCTGCCTCTGAGCAACCAATACCCGCTACCGTGTTCAGAAATACCTGAATCTGCACACAAGGTGCAGGAAGTAAAGTGAGCACTTCCAACTCGGAGAGTAATAAAAATAAATGAAGACTGAGCGATAGGAAACCACGAAGAGTACATGAAATGCTGTATAGAAGCAGTACAAAAACCAGTAAGAAAGTAATGAAGCTGTGAAATATCTTAAGCACCTTAGCTTAGTTTAAACTTCTTCAGAAATGGCTTTTCAATAGTTAAGCAATTAGAATATATAAGCATAGAATAACTGCCCCTCGGGCACAATTACACAATTAAACAGGTACATGACAGGTAAATAAGAAAGATAAGCACATAAAGGTTCGCCCCTCAGGCATAATGTCAACAAATCCACCCCTCGGGCAATATCTCAGAACAACACCAACCCCTCAAGCTATATCTCAGAACCATACCAACCCCTCGGGCTATATCTCATATCAAAATCGGTACCCGTGCTCACTGGGGGCGTGCGGACTCCTGGAGGGGTCCCTTACGGCCCAAGCACAATATCAAGCCATCTTGTGGCATCATAAACAGGTTCTCAACCTCATATCAATATCAAGCCACCTCGTGGAGCATAATCTCAGGCCCTCGGCCTCATTATCATAATCAGTATATCACTGCTACGCCGTGCAGCCTGACCCAAAAGTATCCTCACAATACAAGCCCTCGACCTTACTTAGTCAGAATCTCATAAGCCCCTTGGGCATCAGTAAAATATGAAGCTCAGCTCAAATATCTTTGAAAATATTAATTAATGTGTTTAAAATAGAATAACATAGCTGAGTTTTTAAAATAGTGGAAATATAGCATGACTGAGCACAAGTATAAAATCAAACAGTGAGGAAAATATCATTAACAATCCTCTATGGGTTCAAACAGTTGGCATGAAGCCCAGATATGGCATTTAGCCCAAAGTGTAATAATATCAAATAATTAGCTACCAATTATACAGTAAAATAGTCATTCAGGATGGACTAAGTCACAATCCCCAACGGTGCACGACCCCACGCTTGTCATCTAGCGTGTGTTTCACCTCAATTTAGCATAACAAGGTGCAACCCGGGGTTTCCTACCCTCAGAACAATATTTAAAATCATTACTCACTTCAATCCGACTCGAAATCTAGCTTGCAATACGTTTTCCCCTCGAATAGGCCTCTAAATGCTCCAAATCTAACAAAAATCACTATATTATCATCAACATACACTAAAGGAATAAAGCCCAAGCAAAAATTATCAAATTACATTAAAAAACCTGAAATTAGCCAAACCCGGCCCCTGGCCCACATCTCGGAATTTGACGAAACTCACAAAATCCGACAACCCATTCAACCACGAGTCCAACCATACCAAAATTACAAAATTCCGATAACAATTCGGCCTCCAAATCTTCAAATTTTATTTTCAAATTCCTAGGTCCAAATCCCCAATTTACACCTCAAAACATGTAATCTAGTCGGATTATTCGATGATAATTTAATATTATGGAGTAGAAATGATCGCAAGTGACTTACCTCAAGATTTTCCATGATTTCTTGCTCAATAATCACTCCAAGCCGTGTTCTTGCTCCAAAAAATGTGAAAATGAGCAAAAATTACCATAACAGCATTAATAAACCCGATTCTGGTTGCTAAAAGCCATTTCCGGTTGCTAAAAGTGGTCAATCTGGTCGCTAAAGGTGCACACCAAATTTGCTGCACAAGCAGTCTTTAATTTCATTAAAAAGGCTCTAACTCCATGTCACGACCCCAGTTCGCCCTCCGTGAATATGTCGTGTTGGCACCTAGTCCCTACGACTAGGTAAGCCTAACAATGCGGAAATAATATAACTTGCGGAACAATTAATTAAACTAAGCAAAAATAGAAGGAAAATTGTATATAAGTGCCACTTGGCATATAAAACTCAAAAATAAATCGCGAAAGTCTAAAATCTCATACCCAAAACCCGGAAACTCACGGGAACCACAGGCTAATAGAATTGTAATATGCTGCTCTAACTCCAGAATGTCTAACAACTTAAAGAAAATGATAGATTAACTACTAAAGCTGGAACAGAATAGAGACTCCTGGTCTACGGACGCGGCAGATATACCTCGAAGTCTTCGCAGATCTCTCCGTCTCGAGAATAGTGCGCCTAGGTAGAGGTACCTGAATTTGCACATGAAAAACATGCGCAGAAGGGGCATGAGTACACCACAGCGGTACTCAATAAGTGCCAAGCCTAACCTCGGTTGGGTAGTGACGAGGAAGGTCAGGGCCCTACTGAGGTTAAACAATATAATATGAATTAACAATATGAAAACTGACAGTAATAATGAGTACAGCACTGAGAATAGACAGGTTAAATAGGGAAATAACAACTACACAAAGAACAGAGTAAAGACGGAATATGTACAGCTCAATACCAAATGGTAACAATGAGGATCTCCCAGGATACCGTCCTGTAGTCCTTTCTCAACTGTCCAATGGATCTTCCGGGATACCATCCCGTAGTCCATCACATGTGTAAATCCGAAGGATCTCCCAGGATACCGTCCCATAGTCCAACTATCAATGTGCGGGGGGGATCTACCGGCAATCTAACCCGTTGTCCTAAAGTAAAGTGCAGGGGGATCTACCGGGAATCTAACCCGTAGTCCCAAAGTAAACAAACAAGGGGGGAGCTACCGGAAACCCACATCCGTAGTCCCAATGTAAATACACAACCACAACCAGAGGATACTCAGGAATAAAGTACGAAAGACAATAAATAGGTAGTACTAGCCTAGCATGTTTCACGTAGTACAATCAATGCAACTTAAACAATTAGGCAAGTTGAATCAACTAAACATGCTTCTCCAATCTAACACAGGTTATAATGGCAAGTAAAATAAGGCAAATATGATGGAAACTTAGTCTCAATATCTTAAGTAAAAATTGGGTTTTCAACAATTATCTCAAGTACGCGCTCGTCACCTCACGTACAAGGCACTCAAATACCAAATATCAAATCCTAAGGGGAAAAGGTCCCCCACACAAGGTTAGACAAGTCACTTACCTCGAACCGACTCAAAATCAACTAGAAACCACGCCTTTGCCACGAGTATCCGACTCCAAATGGCCCAAATATATTCAATTCAATTACATATTGTAAATAACATCGCCATCAACTGATTCTACTACTTAATTCAAAGCTAAGGCGAGAAATTAGGTAAAATGACCAAAATATCCCCCATGCCAACGTCTCGAAATTAGATAATTTTTACATTTTCAGAACCCTCGTACTCTCACGAGTCTAACCATACAAAAATCTCCCAAATCGGAGGTCAAATACCCACTCAAAATCCATTATTTGGTCTAAGAAGTTTCATCCAATTTTTTCCCAATTTGGTCCTCAATTCAAATTTAAATAATGGATTTAACTACATATTGATGAAATATAACTAGAAGGGACTAAATAAACGTTACCCAATAATCTCCTCTTCAAAACCCTCTCAAGATCGCCCTCTCCAGAGCTCAAATTTTATTTTTCTAACTTTTGAAAACTAACCCTCGAAATCTCTATTTCTGAACAGTGATTTCCGCTTCTGCAGACAAGGGACCGTATCTACGGTCCCGCTTCTGCGGAAACCATGCCGCTTCTGCGGTTTTCAATAACAAGCCCAGAGACCGCATCTGTGATAACAACGTCGCAAGTGCGAAACCGCATCTGCGAGAATTCTTCCGCTTCTGCGGAAACTAAGGGAGCACTGACGTTCGCTTCTGCGATGCCCAAGCCGCTTCTGCGGCTCCGCTTCTGCGGGCATAACACTACTTCTGCGATTTATGAGGGAAAAGGGAAAAGCCGCTTCTGCGGCACTTTAGCCGCTTCTGCGGCGCCGCATCTGTGGTTTCCAAGCCGCAGATGCAAAAATACCAGAAGCAGCAATGGTTCAGCTGCTGCAGCACTTCTCAAATTTTCCTGCCAACCATCCGAAATCATCCCGAGACCCCCGGGATCTCAACCAAAAGCACCAATAATACCTAATACCCTATTCAAACTTGTACCAATCCTTAAAACACCTTACACAACACCAAAAATCAGAATCAACCAATAATTTAAGCCTAAGAACTTCAAATTTTATCAACATACACTTTCGATCAAAAGCCTAACCAAAACACGTCCGAATGACTTAAAATTTTGCACACACGTCCCAAATGACATGAGGAGCTACTGGAACTTCCGAAATTCCAATCCAACCCTCAGATCAAAAACTCACTATCGGGCCGAAAATTTTAAAAATTCAAACTTTGGCATTTCAAGCCTATATGAGCTACGGGCCTCCAAAATACATTCTGAACACGCTCCCAACCCCGAAATCACCTAACGGAGCTAACGGAACCATAGGATTTCCATTCTGAGGTCATCTTCAAACTGTTCTGACTACGGCCACTTTTAACACTTAAGCTCTCATTTGGGGACTAAGTGTCCCAAAACTCTCCAAAACTCAGCACCGAATGTCCCGGCAAACGAAAATAGCATAAATGAACTTAGGGGAAATAGTTAATAGAGGATCGAGGTGTTAATTCTTAAGACGATAGGCCGGGTCGTCACACTCCATCATACGAACTCAAAATTTGATGATTCTTGTTCCTACGAGTCACAAATAATAATACAAACTTAGTCCTTAATCGAAACTCAATTCGGAGCTCATTTGCTCAGTGTGATACCCATTTCGCTCGTTAAATAATTAACTCATGATTCGCGTCAAAACCCCAATCGCAACTTGATGAAATTAGACCAAACTTTCCAAATCACTCCTATAATATATTATCAAAATTTCGGAAGTCTCAAAATCAAATTTCGATCTCTAGAACTAAAAATGGACCTTTGGAACATTACATGCTTATGATCAAAACGGCAAAATCTTCCAAAAACTCTTCCAAAACTTATCCGAGCCTCATGGGACCCCGACCAAACATGCCAATACACCCCATAACATCATTCGAACTTGTTCTAACCTTCAAAATGCTCAAAACAACATAAAAATATCGAATCACCCTCGGATTCAAGCCTAAGAAGTCCAAAACTTCCGAATTCCGAATTCAATCAAAAAGTCTATCAAACCTCATCAGAATTACCTAAAATTTTGCACACACATCACAAATGAAACAACGGACCTACTCCAATTTTTGGAATTCCATTTTGATCCCTATATCAAAATCTCACCTATCAACCGGAAAATGCTAAAATTCCAATTTCATCAATTCTAGCCTAAATCTACTCTAGACCTCCAAAATATAATCCGATCACGCTTCTAAGTCTCAAATCACCTAACGGAGCTAACCAAATCATAAAAATTCTAATCCGAGATCGAACACTAAAAAGTCAAAAACTTGGTCAAACCTTTCAAACTTAAAACTTCAAACAGAGAATGTTTTTTCTTAAATCTATTCTGATTATCCTAAAAACTAAAACCGATGACTTACATAGTCATAATATATCACACAGGGCTAGTCATGCCCGAGAATTGGCGAGTTGTGATGACCCGACCAGTCTTATCATGCGTTACTACTCCGTTTCCCCCATTTCTGCTTCTTTATGCTTTGTTATCCGTGTTTTATGTGGTCAAGTTGAATAGTTTAAGTTTGGAGTGGTTTTGGTAAGAAATAAGACATTTAGTCTCTTTTAAGAATATTTATGTTGAAAAAGTCAACCGGATATTGAGTTATGTGTTAGAGGATTCGGATGAGAGTTCTGATGGTTCGCTTAGCTTTGGGAGGTGATTTATGTCTTAGGAGTGTGATCGGAATTGGTTTTGGAGGTCATGTAGAAATAGGCTTGAATTATGCTAAGTTAGTATTTTGGCAATTTCCGGATGGTAGGTGAGATTTTGATCCGAGGGTCAGAATGGAATTTCAAGAGTTGTTGTAGATTCATTATGTCATTTGGGATGTGTGTGCAAAATTTCATGTCATTCGGGCATGGTCTGGTTGGGGTTTTGATTATAAGTGTATTTCGGAAGTTTTTAAAAAAACTTAGGCTTGAATTCGATGTGAATTGATGGTTTTGGTGTTGTTTGAGGTGTTTTGATGATTGGAACATTTTTGAATGAGGTTTAGGATGTGTTGGTACTTTTGGTTGAGGTCCCGGGGGCCTCGGGGTGATTTCGGATGGCTAACGGGAAGAATTTGGACTAATGAAATTTCACAAAAATCTGTTGCTTCTGGTGTTTTTGCACCTGCGGCTTGGGAAATGCAGGTGCAGTTCCCAGGGGTGGATCTAAGTAGACCGTGTTAGGTGCTGAAGCACCCATTGACCCCGGTGTCAACTATGTACGGTTATATAAGAAAACAGGGAAAAGGGAGTATAATTGATTAGTAAGCACCCACTAACTAAAAAGGCTCATGGGTGCTTTGGTTTAGAGCTGAAGTTAGGGAGCTTATTTTTTTAAGCCACACGAGTTCGATTCCCAATTGAAACAGCTTTTCGCAAAGCCTGCTAACTTCTTGAGGTAAGTATAATTCCATAGAAAACTTAAAGAAATGGATATAAATTGTCAGAAAGCACCTAGATAACAAAAATGGTGGTGGGTGCTTTGGTAAAGAAGATGTACTTGAAGCTTAGTAATGTTTAAGGGCGGGAGTTCAATTCTCAACAACAACACTTTCATTCTGTTTCTTTTTCTTATATTCAAGGTTACTTTATTCCTCCTAGATCCGCCACTGGCAGTTCTGCATGTGCGAGGGAGGAGACTGCATATGCGAGAGATAGTTTGATGGGTAGTTTTCGCAGAAGTGGTCAAGGAGGCTGCACCTGCGAAGCCGCAGATGCAGAAGGGATATTGCGGATGCGACTCTGGATTTTTAAGCGAGTTCTGCATAAGCGGACTTGTGACCGCAAATGCGGTACCGCAGAAGTGGTGGAGGGGTCGCAAATGCGAAAACCTCTGGGCAGACTGTATATAAATCCTTTCTTCGCGATTTTTGAAGGGTCTAACCATTTTAACATCAGATTGAGAGCTTTTGGTCAATTTTGAAGGGAGATTTCAAGAGAACTTTGATAAGGTAAGGGTTTTGGACCTAAAACACACTTCTATGGTAATATTTCATGGATTGGGACTGAAATTTAAGGAATTTAAGGACTAAAAATGAAGGTTTAGGGCTTGAGTTTAAGAGGGCTTAAATTGAGGATTTGAGGGGTCAATTGAACTCCGATTCTTGTGTTTTGATATATATGAACTCATGGAGTGATAAGGAACCCATTGATGTAAACATTTCTAGGTTTTGAGAAGTGGGTCCGGGGCTCGGATTTTGCTAATTTTGGGATTTTTGGTATTTTTCGATTGTTTTTTCTTGGGCTTTGTTACCTTTTCATATTGTGATGTATTCGTTCTGATTTTGGATAGATTCGATGCGCGTGGAGGCCGATTTGAGGGGAAAAGGCATCGCGAGCTAGAGATTTAGCCTGTTCGAGGTGAGTAATGATTGTAAATGATGTCCTGAGGGTTTGAATCCACGGATTGCACATCGTAGTGTTATATTGAGGTGAGACACGCGCTCGATGATGAGTGTGGGGTCGTTTACTATTGGGGATTGTGACTAAGTCCATCCCGATTGATGATCTTAACGTGTATTTGACTAAAACTTGTTTGTTATCATCATGACTAGGTACTCACTGTGTTGACTTATCACTTGAACTCAGTCCTATTGATATCTATTATTTTCCAAACTCAGCCACTTTTACTCTGATTTGAAACTTAAATTATATTTAAATGATGTATTGGGCTGAGAACATCTGTTTTACTAATGCCCTAGGGGCTTGTGATGATTTTCGGACTGAGTGAGGTCGAGGGCCATGTGTGAGGATATGCTGAGTGATATAAGGCCGAGTGCCTAAGATACATTATACTCCACGAGGTGTCTTGAGTGATGTGAGGCCAAGTGTCGAGTGATATAAGGCCTAGTGCCGAGAGATGATGCCACGATGTGGCTTGATATAGCACTTGGGTCGTAAGGGGCCCCTCCGGAGTCTACATACCCACAGTGAGCGCGGGTAGCCATTTGATTTGAGAGTGAGTACAAGAGGCTAATACTATACTGAGAGTGAGCCCGAGGGGCTGATACTATTTTGAGTGATTGATACTGTGCCCGAGAGGCAGATTTCTATTTTTTATTTACTTGCTAAACTACCTGTTTTTCTTCTTTTAAAGAGATTTCATTTGAATTCTTTACTGATTTACTACTTTAGGTGATTTTACTACTTGATATAGATTGCTTTGTGCCTTACGTATTTTCATGCTTTCAGCCATTATTTATGATTATTACTCATTGGGTCGGAGTACTCACATTTCTCCCTGCACCGTGTGTGTAGATTCAGGCATAGCAGATTCCGCTTCTGAGTGTTGATCCTTCCAGTCCAGGCGGTTGTTCCGTAGACTACGAGGTAGTTGTTGGCGTCCGAAGCCCCCGTGCCTCCCTTATCTTATCATTTTCATATTCTTAGAACTATTGTATCGGATTTAACGTTTAGTAGAATTGTATCTGAATTTTTTAGTTGCTCATGGCTTGTGACACCCCGGTTTGGGCTGTGTCGGGATGGTTTCTTCTATTGTTTATAGTTGTTTTCCGCCAATTATGGCTATTATATCATGTTTAATAACTATGTATTGTATTTAACTACCTAAAAGAGGTGTTATGTTTATTCTGGCTGGCCTTGTCTTCACGAGAGGCGCCATTACGATCGGGTTCGGGAATTGGGTCGTGATACGAGCGAAGTGCAAAAGCTCAAAACGACAGGTCGGGTCATTACAGTTAGGCATCCCCGAATTATGTGGTGTCGCTCAACTATTAATAATTAGCCTAATCATCTAATTTAATACACCTTTTAAAACTACGTGCATTTTTAGCTTTCAAACCACTGTTAGTGTTTATGGAATTATTTTCTGGAACAAGGCATGATTGTCGTACACTTGTCGTTTTTTATCATATAGTGAATCACGTCACATGAAATGCACCCGCGATCTACAACATGTTTATTTCATTATTATTGTTCAAATTTGTTATGACCGGGTCACATGAAATGCACACACAAATTTGGGAATAAGTAT
Source organism: Nicotiana glauca (assembly GCA_026770625.1). Classification (NCBI taxonomy): domain Eukaryota; kingdom Viridiplantae; phylum Streptophyta; class Magnoliopsida; order Solanales; family Solanaceae; genus Nicotiana; species Nicotiana glauca. The sequence goes on along the minus strand of MU738661.1, from coordinate 26,701 downwards.
CATGACTATGCCACAGGAACCGTACCCATAGTCACGATGATTTATTATAATGCGCCTAAAGCAAACTATGAATGTTCATACTTACTTCTTAAAACTAATTCGAAATTTGTGATTAGGCCACGAATTTTATATAGCAATGGAAAGATATGTATGCTTTTAACTATTCCAGAAAGATGGGCCAAGCAGCAGACCCATTATGTTATTTAATCAAAAAAATAAAAGAAAGAGAAGTTTTCATAAAGCACTATATTTTATTGATAATTAGCTATCTATAGATACTATTTCCTATATTACGGATTGTAGATACGTTTTCTGTTGTTATAAGATGTATTAGATGTATTTAAGCTACTATATTCCTTAATATAGTAGCAAAAATAGGCATGAATTAAGGAAGTCCAGCTAATCAGTTGTTGTATTTGAGTGTATTCGACTGTATTCATGGCGTGAAATATAGGATTACAGCTGGACAGATACAGGGGATTACACTGTTTTTAAACGGAGAGATACAGGGGACTCCTAATATAACTCAATCAACTCAATTATAACACACAAATTTTGTATTTCCAGTCGTAAAAAAGATTCTCAACCGAAAAATACCCCAAAAACATAGCAATCTTAAGAGAAATTATATAATACATCTGAATACATAAAATATATTAACTAAAAAAATATATGAATACATTTATGGCATATAGCGAGACAGTGAATACAATAAAATACATAAAATCCAGCGGGATACCTTGAAATACAATGAAAAAAAAAGATAGTGACTACAATGAAATACATGGAATACAGCGAGATACATTGAATTACAATGAAAAAAAGGACAATGAATACAATAAAAATATATAAAAATACAGCATGATACGTTGAAAATGCATTATAATATATTAACAAAAAATCAAGTTGCTCATGAATACGAGATGCTTCAGCACCATTGGAATCCATTACAAAAGGCAGGAAGAATCTGAATATAGTTCCCAAAGACGCAAACTTTGGCTTGGGGTAAAAATTCCAATTTAAAAAGAGGCTGATAGGCTAAGGGCTCACCTCTAATAAAAGCCTAATGTTTATTACTCCTCTTTATATAAGCTCCTTCAATCCCTTTAGGTTTTACGTAGATTCATTTTTCCGACTGCTTTGATTTTTATACTCCTCCCGCTGATCTTATTCAGCTCTTCCATTAGTAAGCTTTTCCCCTTCTTCTAAGAAAATAGGAAATTTTGAGATTAAGCATCGCGTTTTCGGGGAATAGGGGAAGAGAATGGCATGTATCAAAGTAGAAAGAGAAAGAAAATAGTGTAACTGAATAGCGTATTTAGTGGCTTAGGAGTAGGAGGTAACCAAAATTAGATATTTTGCTATAAACATTAAAAGGTATCTATAGAATATAATTTTTGTAAATGACATTAATTTAAAATAAATAAGGTGTTAATATTTGTTGTAGGAGGTAAAAATTCCTAAAAGAAACTCTTTAAAGAACAATAACGTTGATACTGCTTGGGCTCGAAATGGAGCCCAGAAGTGTAAAAAGACCTAGACACTATGCCAAGTCTGATTTCGACCGGGCTGTCTCATTTTGGGCTAACACCAGGCCTAGCAATTATAACATAAAGGCCTTTAATATGCTAAGGCCTAACTAAAGTCAATATCTTCAAATACATAAATAACAAAACACTATATTAAATTCTAAATATCAAATATGCATGGATAATCATATTATGGATTTTAATTTATTGACATGCCATTAGTAACAATGATATTAGCTTGAACTACTTTAAACTACTAATTAATCACACTACATCAGATGTATAGTCACTTTATATATACTGGAATCCTAAGATAACAAATCTAGACATCATTTAGCAATTGAACCATGAGTTTCTTTTGAAAGTGTATGAACTTGGACCTCATTTTTAAAAGATGCACCATGTCCAGCATAATAATCAACACACCTTTTAATGAAAAAAATAAGCCAATGATATTACATAATCATCCTGAACTTCCAAACAAATCCAACACATGAAAGATGAACTATTCAGAACACCCAATACTGGACATCCCAAATGCTTATACATCAAGATCTATTTACATCAAAATTCCAGGTCTACTTGGTAGTAACAACAGACTATAAACCCTTGATTAAACAAAGATGAATAAGACTCAACTATGGAGTGATAGGCAAACTTGATCTAAACTGTCAAAATAACTACCCTAATGACTACAATTGATAATTCAGCAGTAGTCTTTCAAAAAGTTGCCAGCTCTTCCATACATAATTAGAATTTTGTTTTATCTTTGAACTCCATGGATCTGACCATATCAAAGATCATATTCACCAATAACATGGCTATAAATATGTGACCAACTGTATTACCACAAAATCTCAGCTAACGGATACAAAAGTATTGGACAAGAATGAACAAAAATAGTGTACATAATCTAAAACAAACTGATGCCAAATGATGTATTTAACAGATACAAGCAACATATTTTCATGGCATAAGAACACTGGATTAACAGGGAGTTACATGTTCAAGGAAAACTCAAATGTTGTTCCATTTAGGAGGATGAATCACATCACAAAAGCGTACATTGTTAACAGAAAATCACTTACATTTATATTTAAATCAGATTTACAAATACTTAAGCATAGGGTGAAGTGTGTACCTAGTTGCTTAAGAATTGATCCAAAATTGCTAAGTCAAGATAGATATTTCAGCAGCCAAGAAAATAGCAGTATTAACCAACACACAGCTTCAGTATCAAGTCATATTTCAGCTTAAAAACCCAGAAATCCAAAGGAAAACTACTCCAAACTTTTTAATGAAAAGCAGAAAATAGAAGAGCAGGTAGAAAAAGCAAGCCAAATTTTTCAGAGGGTTTTAGGGTCTGATTTTTTTTTGTCTTCTCAATGAATGAAAGAAGGATATTTTTATATTCTAGGGCAACCAGTACCTCATTTTCTAATTCACCTTTACCCTTCAAACTTGTTATTTTACCCCCCTGGACCCTAAAAACAGCTGAGCTGTCTTTATTTTGTTTGCATAAAAACCCCACCTTATCCTCTAGAAACTTTTTTTGTTCTATGAGAAAATATTCTTTAGGTTTAAATACCCAAAATAACCTCTGATTCTCCTGTATTTACTTCTCAGATAATACTAATAACTGGGCCATCAGAACCAACGCTTAGGCCCAAACAAATGGGCATTCTACCGCCCAAGCTAGGGACACACAGAAGCCCAACACGGGTAAACCAAACATTATAAAATTATATGAAGAAATTTAAAAACATGATTGTACTAATGCTAATGAACTACAAAGTAACTTGTTAATTAATAAAAAAAAACTAAACAAAACAGTAATTGAACAGAGGTAAACAATCAAAATAACCACTACTTCTTCTTCTCTTTTAAATTTTTCTTAAAACAGACACAACACCAAAATAAGACAAGAAGGACAAAAAAATACCCCATGAGAAAGAAAAGAACGATTCGAAGTGAATCCCTAAAGCTCGGCCGGATTTTAATGATTCCAAGGTGAACTAATAGTAATCAACGGATCTTAAAAAGAACCATCAGCTAATATTAGTTTTAACTCAAAATATGCTAAAATTAGTGGAGATATCGAAAACAAGAACTTGTCATTTCTATCCATTTTGGATCTGAAAAATAGGGTGTTCTACGCTATTTTGAAAGAAACCAGAACGAGATATAGGATGAGGGGGAGGAGAAGATTATGGGTTGTGAATTTGGGGTTGTTTGGGCGACCTGGGGTTCTGGATTTGAATTTTCAAATTTGAGATTAACGGAATATGGTGGTGATTTGGAGGAAACCGATGGAGGATTAATGTTCAAGGGGTTGTGGGGAGTATGGAGGGTGAATTTGGGATTGTTTGGTGACAGGCCGCCGCTATAGGGCAATTTCCAGTAGGCGGCGGCTGGTGGTGAAGAAATTGGGAATCAGGGCGGCTAGGGTTTGGGTTCTAGTGTGAGAGAGACGAGAATGAGTGAGGGCTCTAGGGTTTGGGGGTTCTGTGGTGTTGGGTTCCGATCTGTTAGATCATAGGAAATGAAGGGCTGGGATTAAACGTCGCAAAACAACATC
>MU738661.1:0-12735 GCA_026770625.1 Nicotiana glauca | reverse complement strand
GAATGCCCCCCCCCCCCCCCCCCCCCGGAATCTTCTCAACTGACATTTTTTAGAAATATTGGTAGACCCAAGGCCCTTTATCATCTTCGACTTCAATAAATGGGACAAATGTATCATTGTAAGCACATAAGTTCTCGTCACCATGCACGACAATTTCCTGTCTGTCCCACTCGAACTTTACCATTTGGTGCAGGGAAGACGGGACTGCCTTGGTAACATGTATCCAGGGCCTACCCAACAGCAAATTGTAGGATACAGTCACATCTAATACCTGGAACTCCATAGTAAATTTAACTAGTCCTATTGTCAGTTCGAGCATAATATCGCCAACAAAAGCTTTTCCCCCTCCGTCAAAACCTCGAACACATATACTGTTCTTGTGGATCCTTTCAGTATCAATTTTCAACTTTTGTATAGTGGAGAGAGGGAAAATATTTGCACTGGAAACATTATCAACTAGTACCCTCGAGACCACAACATCCTCGCATTTCACTGTGAGATAAAGAGATCGATTGTGTTCTGTACCCTCTAAAGGAAGCTCATCATCTGAGAAAGTGATCTCGTTTTCCTCGAATATCTTGTTGGAAATCTTCGCCAAATGGTTCACTATGATCTTATCAGGTACATGAGCCTCATTCAAAATCTTCATAAGGGCCTGGTGGTGCTCGTTTGAATGTATTAACAATGATAGAAGAGAAATCTAAGCGGGTGTCTTCCTTAACTGTTCCATGATAAAGTAGTCCTACACCTTCATTTTTTCTCAAGAATTCTTCCGTTTTATCTTTGATAACTGGCTTCTTTATCGGGATTGGGTTGTCTTTGAGTGGATTAGCTTTCTTTAGTTCCTCTGGGGTAAAGCATCTCCCCGAACTAGTCAACCCACGGGTTTCATTAACTTATTCTTCCAATTCTTTCCCTTTATAAGTTACTATCACTTGCTTGTAATTCCATAGAACATCCTTGGTGTTATCTATCGGCAGTTGGGTCACAAGTTTAATAACAACAGGGGCAATGCGAGCCCCTTCCACGATTATGACAAGCTTACTTGCTACCATCGGCACAGCCACTTTCGGCTTTCCTTGCTTTGCTTCAACATTATCTGGGAACCCTTTCACGACTAATACAGGCGGCTTAACATTGGGCGGGCTTATTTTGTCTGTCAGCTCTTTAGCTTTCGAGGATGTTGCATTTGTAAGAACTGGAGATTTGACTGAATTACTTTCACTGGCACGAATCATCATGACAGACTCTGAAGGCTTCTCAGCCTCCCCATCCTTATACACTATCTCAATCATGTGCGTTTTGGCATGGGCTGGCAATGGATTTTGATTGATGTTTGGAGCTTCCGAGCTCTAGACCACAATTTGGTTTGTATCGATAAGCTCTTGGATGGTGCTCTTCAAATTCCAACACTTTTCTATGTCATGCCCTGGAGCATCATAACAATATGTGCATCTGAGGGAATAATCCAGGTTCTTTGGATGGGGATTCGGTAATTTTCACTCAATCGTCCTAAGAACATCCAACTACCTCAACCTTTGAAACAAACTGGCATAAGACTCCCTAAGCGGGGTAAAAGTTTGTTTCCACTGTTGTCTTTCCTTTCTGTACTCCGACCTAGGTCGATAGCTTGGACCAGTAGGATTTTGGTATGTTTGTGGAGGTGGATACGGATTTTATGGAGCTGGGGCACGCCATTGCGGGTAAGGCGGGAGTTGAGCATATGGCTATACGTGGGGGACGTGGTATTGGGGTGGTCTGACTGAATATTGTGGGTTTTATGGTGGGAAGTAGTATTGAGGTGGATTATATGGATCTTGGGTCTAGGTTTTAGGTTGGGGTCGAGGATGGGTTTAATGGTAAGGTGAACCCCTTGGGCCATGCCACGATCTTGAGATGACCATAGCAACATCTTCTTTTTTTCCCTAACACGCCTCTGGTGCAATTCAAGATCGCTTGTGTGGTTGCTTTGATGGCGGAGTAACTCATGATCTTGCTTGATTTGAGCCCTTACTCTACTATTCCTCCCATTTTTACCACTTCATTGAAAGACTTACCAATTGGCCGAGATCTGATGACCGAAGTAAGTAGGCTCCAAGGACTGAAGAAAGTACTCCACCATTTCATCTTCCTCCATTTGAGGGTTTACTCGTGCTGCTTGTTCTCTCAACCGAAAACCATACTCCTTGAAGCACTCACTGGGATTTTTCTCTATCTTAGTCGAGGATAGGTGATCTGGGACAATTTCTATGTTGTACTGGAAATGCCGACCGAAATCCTGAGCCAAGTCATCCCAAGTGTACCACCTGTTGTTGTCTTGGAGGGTGTACCATTCCAATGCTACACCACTCAAACTTTGACTAAAATATGCCATCAGCAATTCATCTTTCCCACTAGGACCCCTCATCTTGCTGCAAAATCCTCTTAAGTAGGCAATGGGGTCTCTATGCCCGTCGTACAAGTCAAACTTGGGCATTTTGAATCCGATACATAACTGGACATCGGGAAACAAGCATAAATCCTTATAATCCACACTCACTTGGCCTCCTAACCCTTGAATATTCCTCAATGATTGCTCCAAACTTTTTACTTTACTAAATATCTCCTTTTGCTCTGTGTTTTTGGGTGGTTTCTCAGTTTCGACAGGAAGTTCAAAGTGAGGAGTGTAGGAGTAATGATCCGGGACTTTGAAAGTGGTCTCTGGAACATAGTATTGGTTATCTTAGGCTTGGAATCCCGGCTTACTAGAAGATCGATGGAGGGTAGCTCACGGAGGGGCTACGAAGATAGGAGTATATAGCGGAGCAGGGTATATGGTTGCTTTAGCTGGGGGAGCTTAGACAGTTTCAGTTGAGGTGACGGGATAGTAGTGGTAAGGGGTGAAGCCTGGTGCATGCTGAGGGGATAAATCAACAATAATGGGATCTTGGGATAGGGAGAGTGGTAGGACAAAAGCAGGGTTTTCTATATAGTTGGCAAGGAATGACAGTGGAGGATGCCCTCTGATCCATGCTTGATACATTTCGGTCATTTGGTGCTTCAGCTTATGTACCTCTTATTTCAAACCAGACTAAGATTCTACCATCTCTCTTGGTGGGTTAACAACACTTGCATCTAATTCTTTGCTAACCATGATCGCCTTGTGTTTAGACCTGGTGTTATATGGTGACTTGCCAGAGTGCCAAACAAACTAACCACCTTCCTGTACTCAATAACAACGACAAACATGTTAGTGTTTAAGAGTTTAATAGATAGGAAATCGTATGTTTGGGATGCATGCACCTAACAATTAAATGCTTCAATCGTGTATTTGAACGATTGCATGCTTCATCCCGGCCTTAACTAACTCATTTTTGCACTTTCTTTTCTTTCGCTCACTGCCTCCCTTCGGTCACTATTGATTTTCTCACTTGGTTCGTGTCGCTCCTTTTTTATTTTTGTACTCTCTTTTGTTCTTTTGTTTTGCCACTCTTTTTCTTTTCACTCAATTCTCTTTTCTCTTTTTATTTTATTTTATGGCTATGATCAAATCATATGGGGAATGCCTACGTATCATAACGCCGCATGAATCAGATCATTACGTATTTCGGAAAGATCGAGAATAAAGTAAATAATCTAACTCCTTTTTTTATTTTGAAATATTTTTTTTCTCTTTTCTTTGTTTTTTCTTTAATTTTCAAAAGAAAGACTTATAAAGAAAAGAAAATATTTTTGGATTTCGATTTTGCTTTGAAATATTTTTCGAATTCAAATTTTTTTTTTGGGAATTTCGAAAGAAAACCTTCTAAGAAGAAAAGAAATATTTTTTTTTGATTTCTGGACTTTTATTTTGAATTTATGGAAGAAAGGCTTCTAAAGAAAAAGAAAATATTTTGAATCTTGAATTTTCTTTTCAATTTTCGAAAGAAGAATGAAAATATTTTTGGATTTTAAGAATAAATTAAAAGAAAATATTTTTACATTTTTTAAAAATTGGGGTCTAAAATAATAAGAAGGAAGTAAAGGATAATATTTTTGGATTTTAAAAATGGAGGGCCGGAACCGATGAGGTTTGCCTATGTATCTAACATCCGGTGAGAATCAGACTCGCATAGTTTGGCCAATTTCGAGAAACAGGAAAATATGATTTGTTTTGAAACAGCTTTTCTTCTTTTTTTAAAAATTTTTGGCAGAGTTTCGGGATATTTTGAGCACCAGGGTTTTTGGAAACGAATGATTTTCTCTCTTTTACCTGAATCTTGGTTATCTTTGATTTTTCTTCCCTAATCTGGAAACCGGTCAACATGCAAGCTGAAGCAAATAAATATACAAGTAGCACATAAAATGCATCAGGATGGTCTTTTTATTTCGGGCACACCTATCCTAGACGGACCCAACCCCTGTGTTGAGTTCCCAAAGTCAAATGCACGTGATGCAAACAAGCGTTACTACTAGGGATCCGGCATGAGGCTATGTTATTCTAGGTTTAAAACCTGAGTGTATTGTTCTAGACCTGGCTTACCCGAACGGACAACTCGAGGGAGGGCATCGTACCTGGAATACAGAAGCTTCACCGGCTTTGCAACTTACCCGAATCTCATTCTAAAATTGGGATATGACTTTAACAGAAAAAAAGTTACACGAAGTGTACACTTCTCAGATGATTTATAAGACTCAGAGTGAGGAGGGTTTCATAACAATTTATATACAGTTCAAACAATATCAAAGCTATAAAAAGTGACATTTAGCATAGTAGGCTCAAACATGTAATAAAAATCAGATAATAAATAAAATCCAAGTATAACAGTTATTTTAAGCTTGAATTCTTGAACCCTAAAATAGAGATTCTAGGTTCGGTCCCCGCAGAGTCGCTGAGATGTCACTCCTCCATTTTTACCCAAAAGGGTATATGGAGTTTTTCCAATTAAAGTGACAATAATCGAAACGGGATTATTATTCAAATTCAAAGTCACCACTTAGGATAATTTATGGTATCCCAAGTCACCGGTTTAAAATCCCTAATCGAAGAAGTTTGACTCTGTTTTACAGTCTGCGAAACATAGAAATTCGGGTAAGAAATTCTATTAACCCGAGAGAAGGTGTTAGGCATTCCCGGATTCCGTGGTTTTAGCACGGTCCCTCAACTATTATTAATTGGCCTAGTTATCTAATTTAATACACATTTTAAACCTACATGCATTTTTAACTTTTAAAACGCTTTTAGTGTTTATGGAATTATTTTCTGGAACAAGGTACGATTGTCGTACACTTGTCATTTTTTAACAGATTACGAATCGCGTCACATGAAATGCACCCGTGATCTACAACATGTTTATTTCATTATTACTATTTAAAATTATTATGACCGGATCACATGAAATGCACACACGAATTTGGGAATAAGTATCATGACTATGACACGGGAACCGTACCCATAGTCACGATGATTTATTATAACGTGCCTAAAGCAAACTACGAATGTTCATGCTTACTTCTTAAAACTAATTCGAAATTTGTGATAAGGCCACGAATTGTATATAGAAATGGAAGATATGTATGCTTTTGACTATTCTGGAAAGATGGGCCCAACAGTAGACCCATTATGTTATTTAATCAAAAAATAAAATAAAAACTATTTAAAGAACAATAACGATGATGCTGCTTGGGCTCAAAATTAAGCCCAAAAGCGGAAAAAGACCCAGAGACCATGCCAAGTCTGATTTTGACCAGGCTGTCTCATTTTGGGCTAACACCAAGCCCAGCAATTTTAACAGGAAGACCCTTAATATGCTAAGGCCCTAACTAAAGTCAATCTCTTCAAATACACTAATAACAAAACACTATATTAAATTCTGAAAATCAAATATGCATGAATAATCATATTATGGATTTTCATTTATTGACACGCCATTAATAACAGTGATATTAGCTTGAACTACTTTAAACTACTAATTAATCACACTACATCAGATGTATAGTCACTTTATCAATGATGGAATCCTAAGATAATAAATCTAGACATCATTTAGCAATTGAACCATGAGTTTCTTTTTGAAAGTGTATGAACTTGGACCTCAAACTTAAAAGATGCACAACATGGCCAGCATACTAATAAACACACATTTTAATGAAATAAATGAGCCAATGATATTACATAATCATCCTGAACTTCCAAACAAATCCAACACATAAAAGATAAACTATTCACAACAGTCAATAATGGACATCCTAACATGCTTATACTTCAAGATCTATTTACATCAAATATCCAAGTCTACTTGGTAGTAACAACAGACTAAGAACCCCTAATTAAACAAAGATGAATAAGACTCAACTATAGAGTGATAGGCAAACTTCATCTAAACTGTCAAAATAACTACTCTAATGACTACAATTGAAAATTCAGCAATAGTCTTTCAAAAGGCTGCCAGCTCTTCCATGCATAATTAGAATTCTGTTTTAGCTTTGATCCGACCATGTCAAAGATCAGATTCACCAAGAACATGGCTAAAAACATGTGACCAACAGTATTACCACACAAGCTCAGCTAATAGATACAGGAGTATTGGACAAGAATGAACAAAAAAAGTGTACATAATCTAAAACAAACGATGCCAAATGTTGAATTTAACACATACAAGCAACATATTTTCATGGCATAAGAACACTGGATTAATATTGAGTTACATGTTCAAGGAAAACTCAAATGTTGTTGCATTTAGGAGGATGAATCACATCACAAAAGCATATATCGTTAATAGAAAATTACTTACATTTATATTTAAATTTGATTTACAAATACTTAAGTATAGGGTGAAGTGTGTACCTAGTTTCTTAAGAATTGATCCAAAATTGCTAAGTAAAGATAGATAGTTAAGCAGCGAAGAAAACAGCAGTATTAACCAACACACAACTTCAGTATCAAGTCTTATTTCAGCTTAAAAACCCATAAATTCAAAAGAAAACTGCTCCAAACTTTTTAGTGAAAAGCAAAAAATAGAAGAGCTGATGGAAAAAGTAAGCCAGATTTTTCAGAGGGTTTTAGGGTCTGATTTTTTTTTTCTCCTCAATGAATGAGAGAAGGATCTTTTTATAGAAAATTCTAGGGCAACCAGAACCTGGTTTTCTAATTTACTTTTACCCTTCAAACTTGTTATTTTACCCCCTGGACCCTAAAAATAACTGAGCTGTCTTCATTTACTTTGCAACTTCTTTTGTTCTAACAGAAAATATTCTTCAGGTTTAAATACCCAAAATAACCTTTGATACTCCTGTATTTACTTCTTAGATAATACCAATAACTAGGCCATCGGACCTAAAGCTTAGGCAGAAATAAATGGGCATTCTACTGCCCAAGCCAGGGACACACAGAAGCCTAATACGGGCAAACCAAATATTGTAAAATTATATGCTGAAATTTAAAAACATGATTGAACTAATGCTAATGAACTACAATCTAACTTGTTAATTATTCAAAAGAAAAGAAAAACCTAAACAAAATAGTAATTGTATAGAGGTAAACAATCAAAATAACCACTGCTTCTTCTTCTCTTTTTAATTTTTCTTATGACAAACAAAATAAGACAAGAAGGACAAAACAATACCCCATGAGAAAGAAAAGAACGATTCGAAGTGAATCTTTGAAGCTCGGTCGGATTCGATGATTCCAAGATGAACTAAAATTTATATTAATCAATGGATATTGACAAGAACCATTAGCTAATATTAGTTTTACCTCAAAATATGCTAAAATCAGTGGAGATATCGAAAATAAGAACTTGGCATTTCTGGTCGTTTTGGATCTAAAAAATAGGGAGTTCTAGGGTATTTTGAAAGAAACCAGAACGAAATATAGGATGAGAAGGAGGAGATGATTATAGGGTGTGAATTTGGGGTTGTTTGGGCGACCTAGGGTTTTGGGTTTGAATTTTTAGATCTGACATTAACGGAATAGGGTGGTGATTTGGAGGAAATCGGTGGTGAATTAGTATTCAAGCGGCTGTGGGTGGTGTGAATAGTGATTTTGGGGTTGTTTGGTGACAGGCCACCACTGTAGGGCAATTTCTAGCAGGCGGGCAGTTGGTGGTGAAGAGATGGGGAATCCAGGCGGCTAGGGTTTGGGTTCTAGTATGAGAGAGACGAGAATGAGTGAGGACTCTAGTGTTTGGGGGGGTCTTAGGACAGTTATATGGGGTGGGGTGTTGGGTTACGGTCTGTTAGATCATAGGGAATGAAGCGCTGGGATCAAACATCGCAAAACGGCATTGTTTTAGTTAGTTAGAGGTGTTGGACCGGGCAGGGGTTGGGCTAGTTGCTTTTTAGGAGAAAAATTGGCTTCGAACATGTTTGGCCCAATTCGAGTCCAAACAGACCTTCCTTCTTCTCTTTTCCTTGAATTGATTTAATTTTCTTTTAATTTCTAATTTTAAATACTAACAAACTTAATTAAATATAAATTAAGTCCTAAACAAACCGTAGCAATATAAAATTCACTTAATTATCTATTTCTAATACTAAAATAATTAATTGACTTAAAACTAATGAAAGAAAGGTACTAATTTATAAAACCAAATCTAAAATATTGACTAATATATATTTTTTTATTTTTATCTATTAATACAATTAATTAACAACTTAAACCTAACAATGTAAATATCAACCTGAAAATACAATGCATGAAACTTGAATATTTTTTGGGATATTTTCTATACTTTTAAAATATTAAAATGCAACTAACATGCAGGCAATTAAGCAGATATTCCTAAAAATTTCATAAAAATTAAAAATAAATTAGAAAACATCTATTTTGTGATTTTGTAGGAATGTTTGGTTAGGCAAAAATCACGTGCTCACAGCTGCCCCTCTTTGTTCAGAAACACGAAGAGGTTTCGGGCAAAGATAAAGTGAGCGAATACGAGCAATTTTTACCCGTTTGGATACTCCATGAGAACCATTTTGAAAAATTTGATCGAACATTGCTTCAGAGGTTGCCTACATATCCTTGGCTATAAAGGAATCAGGTCAGTGTAATTCTGAAAGTTTTGGTGGCTGGGACTACCGAGAAGCTGTGATTTCACTACTATTGCTATTGTTGCTGTTTGCTAAACTCCTTATTACACCGAAATCAAAATGAAAAGAAGTTAGGTCAGTCTATCAGCTATGAGTTACAAGATACCTATCTATATGTCTTCAAATTTGATCTTGCAACATGGGCAGTTCTACCGTGCATCTTGAATTGTTGACTCGCTCTCTAGAGGCGAGCTTTTGTTATTTCTACTTAAGTTGACCCATTCTTCAGGCGGATTCACTTTGTTGTCTTGGACTCTGAATTTAACTTTGACGTGAGTTCCCTCGTTCTCCAGGTAGGTGCCTGCTACTTGACTTAATACTTGAAATGAATTTTCTCGTTCTCCAGGTGGATGCTTGCTACTATGACGAAACAGGCAAACAAAAGAAACTTTTTTGCCCCAGTTTGTTATCGAGAACACATGTAAGCGTTTATCGGATCCTGTTAACCAAAAGATCTCTCAGAATTTAAAAGATGAATCCCATTATCCAGGAGGGTCCTAAAAGCTTGAAACTGCATCCCATTATCCAGGAGGGTCCTCTCAAACTTAAAACTAAATCACATTATCTAGGAGGGTCCTGAAACTTGACACTAAATCCCATTATCGAGGAGGGTCCTGGCAATTTGAAAACTAAATCCCATTATCCAGGAGGGTCCTGAAACTTGACACTAAATTCCATTATCCAGGAGGGACCTGGCAATTTGAAAACTAAATCCCACTATCCAGGAGGGTCCTGACAACTTGAAACTGTATCTCATTATCCAGGAGGGTCCTGACAATTTGAAAACTAAATCCCATTATCCAGGAGGTTCCTGACAACTTGAAATTAAATCCGATTATCTAGTAGGGTCCTGAAAACTTAAAACTACATCCCATTATCCAAGAGGGTATCTAGGAGGGTCCCGAAAACTTGAAACTAAATCTCATTATCCATGAGGGTTCTGAAAATTTGAAACTAATTATAAAGTGCAAGCCTGTGCATTTCATCATTTATCATTTTCTTGGTTTGGTTGTTAGATGGTGCATAAAGATTATCAAAAGGAAGAAAATCATGCAGTGATTTGCATGTCTTCTCCATAATTAACAAGTCATTCATAAAATATTTTTTATATTTCCTGGAAAAAATTAGTGAAAGATACATAAAAATATTATTTAGTTCATATCGTAATTTCACGGCTATCAAGGAGTGGAATGAATGATTCCTTCACTTTTGACCAAAGAGTTAGAGGTTCGAGTCCTAATGGATCAAATTCCTGATAAGAAATGTTTCTCCCTTTATTGCTTAATACATAATACGAATCCGAAATTAGTTTGGTCAATAAACTTCGGACCGAAAAAGCAAAACTGATTTGAACTACTGCAACAAGTCAACTACTACATAGTTTCCTTTTCAAATTATATCCTCCTAAGCTCTAAGATACTTCGTGTATAACTTAACATAAGTGTTAAATAATACTGTCTACCTAGCTGCATAAAATTATGCATAAATTATATTTTTATACAACTAATCAGATACTGCACTATTATGGGTAGATTATCTCCGATGGAGCAAAGTGGAGAGCTCATGGGTAGGGTTAAAACAAAAATTGTAAAAAATCGTAGACATATTTCGCTTATCGAGAGTTGTGTGAAGTTTGACCAACATTTTAAAATATATATTTTTATCATATTGATATGAGAAAAATTGCAACTTATAATACTTTCTTGTAGTTTTTGAATATCTAAATTTTAATTTTAAAATATTATGTTAAATTAATCCAATTTAACTTCAAAGTTTAGTTAAATTGAGTCTCTACAAGTGAAATGTGTCATCAAAATTGAAACAGATGGAATAGTAGATTGGGAGATTGCAGCAAATTTGACTTCCCAAAGGGTTCTTTAGATATCAATAAATTACATTTGGAAGCACTAAAATATGTTTCAAACAACAACAACAACAACCCAGTGAGATCTCACATGTAGGGTCTGGGGAGGGTAGTGTGTACATGAACCTTAACCCTACTCCGAAAAAATAGAGAGGCTATTTTCGGTAGATCATCGGCACAAGAAGGAAAGAGACAATGTATCACTAGCAGCAAAGGAATCCTAAAAGATAACACCAGAAACGCAATAATCAGAAAATAGAAAGCACTAAAATACGTTTCACACATATAATAAATTCTTTAATTCTGGATTTATTGTTTCCAATAACAACAGAACTAGATATACATAGTACAAAACATAGATAACATGCAAAGCTTTAGGAAACAAGGTTTTCATATTTTTTTCTTGTCATGAAGTATTATTTATTTTCTGATAATAATACAAACTATAGTCATGTCCCAAAGAAACTAAATTTATTTTGAGAAGTTGAACCAAAGTTACAGTACCCTTTCAATAACTTCATTTCATATACATGGCCCAGGACTTAGCTTCTTCACGAATCATGAGCTTTCCTATTTCATAATCAATTCATCGGCGCCGGTACGGCGGTGGAATTACGCCAGTACGGCGGTGGAATTACGAAGCTGTGTAGTGCAAATGATGGAATTCATTATTAGCACTGTACTCTTTCAGGAATTACATAAAAAAGAATTATCAAATAAGTAAAGGATCTCTTAGAAGTTAGAAAACATACTGATGATTGTGAGTATTTGCTTTAGGTGAAGGATAAGAGTCTTCGAAATGACGAGCCTCCCTGTCACTACGACCTCGGACAAGATAATTCATATCTCCTTCTACATATACGGGAAACGAATCGTCGACAAGATGTTTATCAGGGGGATTTTTTTATCGGATACAATTCCAGGGCTCGTAAAATTCAAAACTTGAGAAGTAAGGAAATATGATGGACTTTGTTGATATAAAGGTTGTTGAAGACATACTTAAAAATTAAACAATTATACTTTTTAGTAGTTTAAACTTTTAGATATGTTAGTCATATTAATCGGACAGTACCTTGGGATTTGACAGGGGACGATTCCAAGATCCTGGCTTGGCTAATTTGTAGACACCACGCATCGATTAATAATATGAGAAAAATTAGAAGAAGATAGTAGTAAGCAGCAACCTTCTTCATTTTTATGGATTACTTGTCACAATTATGTGATAAAAATTATAAAGGTTTTTGTGATATGTTTGTAATTGTTATGAAGAAATTCATCCTAAAATACCCATTTCATTGTGCGTTGCAGTAGTGTCGCACTTGAACCTGAGTCAATACAGTGGACATTTATGGTCAAAGAGCAAAAAGAATAAAACCAAAATTTGGTACTTCTCCACAATCCATTGACCACGTCCATGTGCTGAACGCACTAATCATGATTCATGAAAGTAGTCTTATTTAATACTTTATTCAATGTGTTTTAAGATATTTGACATTTTAGAAAACACATAACATATATTATTATTATTATTATTATTATTATTATTATTATTTTTATTATTATTATTATTATTATTATTATTATTATTATTATTATTATTGTTGTTGTTGTTATTGTTATTGTTATTGTTATTGTTATTGTTATTGTTATTGTTATTGTTATTGTTATTATTATGGCATTATTATTATTATTATTATTATTATTATTATTATTATTATTATTATTATTATGGCATTCTAAGATTCTAATTGTAAGCATATAAATTTTAAATTCATAAAATTACTTTGGATTATATTTTAAATTCAAGATATATTGGTCCAAAT
>MU738656.1:75545-87004 GCA_026770625.1 Nicotiana glauca | reverse complement strand
GGGGGATTTTTTTTTTTTTTTTTTGCCTCTGTACATTCATGAAATAATAGTTAGTAAGTTGAAACTCTAATCCGTAGACCATTTGGTGCTTCAACTCTGGGAAATTTCATCAATTTATCTCCTCCTACTTCTTCCCATTTGTATTTTGTAACAAAGTAATGAAGAAATGTAGAAATTTCTGCTACACCAAGTTCCTTCCCAGGACATTGTCTAGTACCTCCACCAAATACCAAGAACGAATTTTGGTTTTCCAGGCTTTTATCCTGCAATTAGCAAAAAAATATTTGTTAATTAAAATTAAAATTAATTTAAACACATTTTTTTATTTTTTTCGTCGCGCAATTAATTAATACTAACCAGCCATCTCCATGGATTGAATGCATACGGATCTGGATAAAGCCTTGGATCATAATTCAACTCCCTTGTGTATACGTATATTCTCCATCCTTTAGGAATAATGTATCCTAAATAAAATACACAATAAAATTAGAAAAGTTTGATAGGAAATAATAATGGGGGAATTATACTATTTTCCTTTTCACAAAAAGTTTACAGATTAGAACTACTCATTAAGACGACATATGGGTCATGAAGGGAACTGTATAGGCTGGAATGGTAGGTGTGCCATGTGGAACTTTGGTATTATAGGGTCCATAACAAAAAGATGATCATATATTATACATCCTCATTATTTTATAGATTTTAATGAGTCTAAATTAGAAGAATATTTAGCCTTGCACCTGATGCCCATTAATTAAAGCAATCACACACACACAAAAAAAAGAAAATACTCATAATAATATGCATGAGATTTTACTTAGAATTCTTACCATTTATTTCCATATCTTGAGTTGTTTTCCTTAGAACCCCATTTACTATTGTTGCTAATCTGGAGGTCTCAAGAATTACCTGCACCACCAAAAAACGTATAGATTTAATATGCTGAAAATTCAGTCGACAAACTATCTCATCTAAATTACGAATTTATTTTATGTACCGTAACAATGTCGTAATATAGTGTAAATTAATTTGTTATACACAAGCTTGTCTGGTTATTTGTGTGCACACTTGTTCTACTTATTATTGACAATTTTTAAGTGATCTGATCGCGTAAATATTTTTTTGCTATAGTACTCAAAATAACGTAGACACTTACAGCTCGTGTGAACCGCATTGCCTTGTAATCATTGTAGTCAATAGGATCCTCCGGTTTTTTCTTTTCTCTAATTGCCAAGTGTTCTTTCTGTAGAATCAAAAAATCAAGGTAATTAATAAATAAATAAAAACAACAAATATAGAAAAATTAAGTGGTAATTAAATCTATGCTTTCGGGACTTACTCTTAGTTCTTCAAGAACTTTAGGATGATCATGAAGATATTTAACAGCCATCATTGAAGTAGTGGAAACAGTTTCATATCCAGAGTACAAAATGGTTATGATTAAATCAATCATTTCATCATCTGTTAATTTATATCTATTTGCTTCTTCATTCATAAGGTAACCAAGCATATCGTGTTGGATTTCTTTTGAAGCTCTTCTCTCTTCTATTAGTGTCCTTAGTAAGCTGACAATAATTTTCCTTGCCTGAAAAAACATTTTATAATTTAGATTCCCCTAAACTTCTCATAATCATAAATTTAGCGATAAAGTTTAATTACTTTAATGCAATAAAAAAAAAATAGTTATGTGACTTTAGTGTTATAACGAGTAAATTTACCTGCAATCCGCGACCGTAGTTGGTATTGGGAAGGTTGATAGGAAGTGAAAGAGTCCCTAAAACTAGCTTGAAGAATTCAGGCATGAATTCTTGAGCTAAAGAGGTAGATTCAATCCCAGCAATTTGCTTTAATGATGACAAAAATGCCATCTGAGGAAAAATAAAGGAAAAGTTAGATCAGAGCAGAGGAAAAACAGAGATTTTTCATTACATAGTATTATTTCAGAGACTGACCTTATTGGTTTTTTCTTGAATATCAATGACTTTGTTATCCCAATTGGTTAAGTGGGATCTCATAAACTCATCAATTTTAGGCAAAAGTTGGTCTCTGATCATAGTAGGGCTAATTAGAGATAACAATGCACCCCTCATGTATTTGTGAGCAGAACCATGTACAGCTGCAATATTACATTTTCCTAATATATCTAACATAGACTGTGGATATCCTGGGACCAGTCCTTTTGCTTCATTCACCAATATGTATCTATTTAACTCTGAATCCATTGATACTATTGTTGGACATCCAAGTATATGTGATTTGAAAAAACTCCCAAATCTGGTACCATAAAAGCAAATTCAAGTAAATTAAAATCATATAGATATTTTATCAGAATTTAACAAGCAGTCATGTTTAATTGCTATAATAAAGTTGTACCTGGCTCTTTGGTTTTTCATGAAGCTTGGGCCAAGCTTTAAAAATTCTGTTGTCTCACCAAAAAGTGGCCAACCCATAGTACCAGGAGGAAGGCTTTTCTTGTTATATTTGACCTGATTCCATCTCAATAAAGCAGTACTGAAGACACAAAGCCCAAAAAAGAAAGCAAGAAAAACTAAGAAGAAAGCCATTGATGTAACTACCAATGAAGTTCCAACCACCTCACAGACAAAGTCTAAATGGTATGGACTTCCTTTAGTTCTGAGAATTTTAAGTCATAATAGCTGGCCAAGCGTGTGCTGTGTTTATATAGACTGTCGTAGATGAGGAAGAGATGGGTTTTGTAGTTAAAAAGGACCGAGGGACCACTAAAGGTTGTGGTGCAATGGTTATTATCGTAGTCTTTAATTAGAAGTCTCGGATTCAAAAATTTGAAAATAAAAGACACTTCTGTAAGGAGTGTATACCCTTTTATGGACTTACTCGTAGACATAGGGAGAGTTAGAATTCGAAGTTTATGGGTTCAGAATTCAAGTTATTTTAAGTTACTAGGTTCTAACTTAATAATCTATGCATATTCAATGAATTTCTTAAGACAAATATCAGGTTTGCACCAACACTATCGTGTTCGACCGAATCAGTAGCTGAAGGGCCGCCTTAGCCCCGGCTCGTAGGGACAGATTCAATATTTTAATTTAGTGAGTTTAATCTTTAAGTTCTTATCATTGAACTCATTATATCCTTCCACCCCTACTTACACGTTGCAAATTTTTATTAACCAGGCAAATAAGCTTTGTGCAACGAATACCAAATTTGAAAGAAGTAAAAAAATGATGAGGGAATTATGCCCCGAAAATAGAGAACTTATTGATAGGAAATATTCTATCCTTATCATCCCACGCGAATTCTAATTAGTTAAATCAGAAATCTTCGAATAAAGGATAGCTAAATCAAAAAAAAAAGGAAAAAGAAATAGACAGGGGAAGTTGTGGGGGTGGTGGGCTAATACGCCAAAACCCCACGCCCTACACCGGAAAGCGATCTCTATACGCAGCCTCGAGTAACAAAAACTTCATAAATGTCAATGTCTTTTAATGCAGAGTAACTTTTAGTACTTCTATTTCATGCGAACCAATTGACTTAGATAGCTAGTCAAGATCTCAAGAGCTCCTTGTTTTCAAATTTTTTTTATTTAATCTATGACCACCGACTCCTTTTTGTTTATTAGCTATTTGTTTAACAAGAAAGAATTTGCCTTGCCTGGCAATAGTTTGTTTTTATCCTTTGAGGGGTGTGGATGTTGATTGTTAAAACGGATGAAAACAAAGTAACTATTCAGCTGCAGCACTTAGAATGATCCTTTTTTTCCTTAATCATTAGGGTATTGATGTATATTTTTGAATGAAGAAAAGGAATTTAAAATAATGAAGAAATTATATAGACTTAAGTGAAGAAAGCACATGCATTCCACCCTATTGGGGGCAGAAGAAAAAAAAAAGGCACTTAAAGACTAAGTGGTTCACATGTCCATCAAATAGATCTGCTGCCTAAGGGAATTACTTAAGTCGCTACAGGACACATTCTTGGTTACCATGTGAATAAGTGGACACTGGACACACAGAGGCTAGGGCTAAAGAAATATACATGAAAAGCGTTTGGTTGAATGCAGTAATTTTTATACAAAAAAATTTATGTAAAACCACAAAAAATTTATTAAGCGTTAAAGTTATAAATGTTTGATTGCAGAAGTGTTATCGATTAAGTAGTGTGAACATAAACATTAAACTCATCAAGTTTAAAGGTTAGATCGAGAATCCGCCTCTGTACGTACTAAAGGTATATAGGAGTGGGTATACGGGGTGTGGGGCTAGCAGTTTTCGTTACATCCTAACTGCAAGTTTGAAATTCCGAGACTGAATACTGTAGTAGTGTCTGAACCTCTTGACTGTAATAAATAACTAGAAGACTTTCTTGTGACATTTGAACTTTGGTACTCCTGTTTTTCCATTTAAACTTACTGATTTCTCATCTTTGATAATATCTTAAATTTGATGAACTTTTTGGACATTTCGGTATGGAGGCAAGCAATTATGAAAGGGAAAAGGAAAGAAAAGTAATACCTACTGTTAATTTCTTTAACTAATAACACGATAAGATTGGATGCTTGTTATTGAATGAGATAAACTCCCACCCTAATCACATCAACTGACTTGGAATTTGGAAAATAACACAGATTCCGACCATTACGTTCGTGTCAAATCTAAATGCATTTAAGGATGTTCCATATGCAATGATTTACAAATAATTACTAATGTTTCTCCTGTGTAAATGCACCAAATCTCATATTCAAAGAAAAAAAAAAAGCAAGTTATGAAAACAGCACTTTAACAAACCTTCAATAGGACACAGCCAAAACTATGACTGTGAGATTTATATTCACAGTCCAAGACTCGTTATTTATGAATAGTTAAGGGAAAACGAGTTTCGAGCTGACGAGGCCAAACAATAGCAGCATTGCACTTTCTGTATTTTATGTCAAATCCAGTTACCTATGTGTTCAAATGTTTTGTCACATTGCTCGATGAATCTTTTAACTTTGACTGAAACTCACAGTACACGTGCGTCTGGATTGTTGGACAATGGGTTTGAATTTTGGAAACCAAAAACTAGAAATTATCTACTCTTATAATAAAGATTCTACCTACACCCTCGAGCTATTTAGGGTTGGGAATATCTCAAATCCCCTACCAAAAACATTTGGCTGTGAGCTGGGTAGTAGAGACCTACAAAATCCTTGACCAACCTATCTTTTTTTTTTATTTATAAATCCTATATTTAAAATTTGCTGAACTGGATTAATTTAAAACAGTGTGTATGTGATTATTAACAGAGGAAACATTTCCTATCATGGGGTTTTCAATTGCTACGACTTATACACGAGATAATTCTATTTTGAGGTGTACAAATCAATTCCACTACACTCTTTTTGGTCAATATTATGAATAATCACTCGACCTTAATTTTACTACAGCAAAAACACTAAATTATTTTTTTTAACGAAAAAAATACTCAACTTTATATAAATATCGAGAAAGTCATTAGCTTATTTTAGTAATAAAAAAAATGTTACTCAACTATCAGGTAACCATTAGAGAAAATTATTAGGAGAAAACAAATGAGGCATATTTTATGAAACTTTAGCCAAAGTTGAACGAATTTTCGGTAATAAAGAGATTATTTAATAACTTTAGGCAAAATAGAATAATTTTGGTGCAATATAAGTTAAATAACTCTTTTGTTGGTGGCCATATATTCAAAAGTACGTTATGATTTTCAATCAGTGAACATAGAGTATCATTATTTTATTTGTTTTATTATAACCATTCACTGTCTAAAGTGTGCATCAACCCCAGCGTGTACGATTAATAAAACTAAAACTAACATAGCTCCTTGTATTTGAAACTTCGTTATCTTACAGCTAGTGCCACCATTTGTAGAAACAAAGTTTGTGATTCGAATTACTTATTCATATCGAATGTAGTCTTAAAAAGACCAAACAGCTTACTACGTCTGTTACATGTCATTATCGTACAATTATGTATCTTCAAATCGTTACACGTCATTAATGATGCAAAAAAGGAAAAAATAATTGGATGATAAAGATAGGATAATGATAACTTAATCACATAAATGGTGCTCCAATTTAATTGCAATGTCCAAAACGAGGCTATAAGCGTGGAGAGTTGCTATCCAATAGAACATGAAACTAATTAAATGAAAATCATACAAATGAAAATCAATATAGTTGAGAGACCGTACACAAAGTGCGGACATGAATGACTAGTCTAATCAGTACGTGAGAGTGAGATTATTATGGATTGCAAAAGAGAGAGGGATATGTATTTTTGTGAATTTTTTTCTAAATTAATATTGATTCTCTACTACTATGATTTTGTTTATTGACTTTGTGTTGAAATTGATGGATTGTTTTGGTGTGGCACAAAAGGCTGATTGGGATTGTGACTTGAAGAAAAATGTAGATCTTTAGAGAGATCCTTGGATAGGGATTTGACAATATGATGCGATCTCCCCCAACCCCTCTTCTCTCTAATCTTTTCTGAAATTTTTTTAAAATAATTTCAAAGATACTATTTGCTTATTTCAACTGGCCCATAATTCTGTTTTCCCTCTTTTCTCATATAATTTTGAGAAACGGTGCACCAGCAAATTAATAGGGAAAATTTTAGATAAAATATCATGGTATAACCAGTTTTTACACTGGTCAATCAAAAATAGCCAGCGTTTACCAAATCAATAAAAAATAGCCACTATTTTATTGCAATAGGGACCGGTCCCATATAATTTACTGGAGTTCTGGTGCATTTGTGTACGAACTCCAGCATATTATGCTGGACCGGTATACTTTGCTAACTCCTGTAAAATTTGCGGGAGACTGGAGCACCAGTGCCCCAAACTCCAGTATATTATACTGGATATTTATACTTGCTGGAACTCCCGTAAAATATGCAGGAGTTTCAGCATAATTATGCTAGAACTCCCGCAAAATTTGCCGGAGTTCCAGCATAGTTATCCTGGAATTCCCGTAAAATATGCGGGAGTTCAAGCATACTTATGCTGGAACTCCCGTAAAATTTACGGGCGTATTTTCCGGATTTTGAACAGTATTTTCGCTCAGATTTCTCTTTACATAAAAAGTGGTTAAATTTCGATGACTTTTGAAACTTGACTATTTTTCAACGACCAGTGGTAAATCTGGCTATTTTTAAATTTCTCACAAAATTTACATTAGGACAATTGGGCTTCATAGTTTTTAATTTTAGGGATTTTTTACTAACTATACCATATATGAAACCATATTACCAAAAATGTGCATTGTTTGTTAATTACCCGCCCAGTCCATGTTTTACCTACAAATTTAGTACCATTCGACTATTAGGCATTAAAAGGACAGAATATTCCCTAAAAAACGCGCTAAAATTAAGGAGAGAATTTTGGTGTTAATTGATTTTACATTAAATTCAATTTTTAAAAAGGGAAAGGAGATTTCTCATCTGCGTATTTTTTGCCAGAACTACAATTCAAATTCTTGAGGAAAAAAAAAAAGAACGAACAATTGCATAAAGAACTAAGGTACCATCCTAATTTAGATTGTTTTTGCAGTGGGAGCACGGCCATTACTCTGGTGAAACAGGTAACCAGTTACATTTGGTTATGATTTGTCCATGGAATTTCTTTCAAAATGTTTTCTTCTAAGCTTGTTATTAATATTTTGTGTCACAAGGGCGCAAATCTGTTTATGGGCTATATTGGTGATTCTCGGACAATTTTGGCATCTAAGGACAATAATGATTCAATGGTAGCAGTTCAATTGACTGTTGATCTGAAGCCCGATTTACCCAGTATGTCTATATTATAGCCAATCTTTTATGGTATGTGATCTCTTTCTGTATTCTCTTTGTTGATGTAGTGTTCTTTGTGCCAGAGGAAGCTGAGAGGATAAAACGATGTAAAGGTCAGGTTTTTGCATTGCAAGATGAAAAAAATATCAACAACAACAAAAAATCATGTCCAAAATTGTAGAATTTTAGTTTTATGATATTATCTACAAATTTACTACATATATCTATAATTTGATTACAATTTCTTTATTTGGTGCAGGAAAAAATATTTTAATATACAGTATCTCCATATTGTAGATAAATTATGGGCAAATTGTAGTTTACTTATAGTTTGTAGTTAATTTGTAGATAAATTGTAGATAAAATGTAAATATATTGTAGATACTATATTTTTAATATTGTAAATTTTTTTTCTTTGTGTTTATTCTGAAAATGTAGGTGAGGGCTTCAACAGATCATATACATACTGTGTTGGATGGTGTGAAGCGGTACATTGTGTGTCTAGAAAACAACAAATGTAGTTGTGGCCAATTCAAACATGAAGAACTTCCATGTGTTTATTGTTTCCAGATTGTAGTTATAATGTAGGTTAAATCTAGTTAATTTGTAATTTTTGTAAAATTTTGTAGACAATTTGCAGATTAATTGTGGATAACATATTTTTACGATTGGAGTATTTATTTCTTATTTTTTGTTGTGTAATTTATATTCAACTGACAGTTATATACAAATATTACATAGAACTTGGAGGTAAACATCTAAAATTATGATAAAAAGCTACAAAATTTATATACAATAACTACATTGAGTCTTCACACAATGTAGATAGTTTGAAAATTATTGGTAGGCAAATGGTATGCTAACATCAAAATACTCATGTTTAATATAAAGATGATACCGGTGTTGTAAACAAGCCAATTTATATTAAAGTGAATAACTAATAATGAAACATAAGAAGACAACATTCTGAGATTTCCTGCCGCCAACCTCCGAGAAGACAACATTCCTCCATCTTTATAACTTAAAAAATAAACATACACACTTAACAGAAAAACAAGAGGGAACGATACAGGGAAACAAGAATGAGGCATATTTTGAATACTAAAAGGTGCCAAAAATGGATGTCACGGCTGTCATGTATTGTGCGAATAATTAAATGCAGAATCTGTATGGATTTATCCAAGTAGGCATATATTAGGAATTATAGGGATAGAGAAATGTGGGATATATGGATAGCTTTAATTAAGGAGTAAAATCTGCACATTAATTAGACCCTTAATTAAGTATGGTATAGGATTGGTAATTTGGTATACAGGTTTATAATTAAATCAAACCTTAAACATTGAGGGTAATAAGATTTCATATGTGGCATAGGAATGTAAAAATCCCTTTATTTTATAGCTCATATTTTAATTTACAACCAACTAGCTCATAAATAATAGGCTAAGATTTAACATTCAATTCCAATAGGTTCTCAAAATTACTATTTAATTTTAAAAAAAGATTCCTCAAGCTTTTAAATTAATTTTCGAATCAATAATTGTGACTCAAATATTAAGTCAACAAACCAAATTCATTTGAGTGGTGAAAATTAGATTTTTAACAAGCTTAAATATGTAGTTTAAATTTCGAATTTGATTTTGAGAGAAATTTGGAGTGAGTATTATTTAGACTTGTTAGAAATAGTATAAGGAGGTTGTATATAAAATTTGAAGTCATTTAATAGAGATTTGGACTGGTTTTGAATAAGAATTGCAACTGAAAATCGTGAAAAAAATTCGTCTACAGACGCTTTGTATAAAGGTGTATAAGTGTATAATAGTGTATAAGGTATGTTTCTACACTCATATACAACATTATACAAGATTATACATAATTATACAAAAAAAATTGACTTCGTCTTCTTCCTTGTGTCTTTTCTGAAATTTAACTCAAATCTTGCTCAAATCTACTCCAAATCAATTCAAATTTAAATTTTGAACTCCTTTTGATATTTTCAATCAATTGCAACAACACCAAATCCAAACAACAAACAAATTCAAAATAAAAAACCATTTTCAATAGCAAAGCCTTGAATGATCTTCAATGGTGGACTTCTACTCTTCAATTTTCTTTCATTGCAAGCAGGTGACACAGGAGGAGAAGCAGAAAATACACGACCCATTGGAGCATATGTAAAAGATGTGAGAAAAAGAGAAAGTGAAAGCAATAGTTGTGAGAACAAAGAATTAACTCCATAGTTTTTAGAAGCAATGGTTGTAAAAACACATATTTTGAATTTTCAAGTGCTTTCAGAATATGTACAATATGGGTTATGTGGAGTAAAACTAAAAAACATGAGCCATTTTTTGTTATGGTATAAAGTCATATGTATTTTCTTGTAATTATTTCAAATTAATAGGCGGAAATACAAAATTAGAGAGAGAATATTGATATTAGTAAACACAGACACCCTTCTACAATTGTATCATCAAATATACACACCAATATTTTTTATTTTTTAAATTGGCGATAATTTGGAATACAAACTAAATTGCAGCCCCAAATTTAAACTACATATAAGTCGAGTTGTAATAATATATCGATATCATTTGGACAGAATCCCATTTAATCAGTTTACTTATATCACTTGTATACAATATAAAATTGCAATCAGTTAGCTGCAACTTCAATTAATATCACCATAAAGGAATATTTACAATTTAAAAAAGTGTACACTCTCTTTATCACTTATACTACCATTTTCAGAAAAGTCAAGTTTTAATCCAAATTTGCTTCTTGTGTTCGTTTTGTCATACTATTGGAGCAACTTGTCAGCGTCGTTGTTTCGACAAAACGGCACGGGGAAAAACCTCTTATTCCTTTGCATTGCTTTGCTGCTCATTTGTTTTTATTCTTTTCCTGTAGCGGCAACGGTGATATTTACCTTATTTTCCATACTAGTGATCGCAAAATAGTTCTAAAAAAAATTTATCCATCCATATTATTCACCAAATAATTAGATGGATAATGAATTTTTTTAAAAATGAGTCAAATATAAATAATTCATATTACCCACTTAAGAAATAAATACTATGGATAATCAATGAATTAAGCTTTGATATTTGCAAAGACTCTAACTGTCGGCTCTTCAAAGTTGGGAGATTGAAAAATATTCCAAAAGTAATCACATATAAGAAGCCATAAAAAATATACTTATCCATATTATTTACCGATAAATCGCTTCTATCAATATTAAAAGATGCACGGGTCGAATATTTTCTTTAAGAGATTACTTTACTCCTAATATTGTGTTAGGTACTAATTTGTTTCATCGTTTGTGATAACTCATGTAGCAATTTACTTTAACGTATGTAGTTTCTTCAATTTATTTCTTTACCCGTTTCTTTCTCATAATTAAATATAGGTGAATGTGTTAGCGTCACTGTGTTAAAAAAAACTGTTAGAAAATAAAGAAAGGTAGAAGAATGAGAAATTTTCGAGTCCACAATTTCCTTGTGTGTCCTTAAGGAATTTTAACCCCCTCTCATTGTTGTGTTCGTTTCAGCCATGAACACCGCCTGGTCTCATAAGTGCATAGAGAGTTGGCCTTACAGAATTCTCATTGAAGCGGCTTTCACTTCACACTTACATAGGTGATTCCTAAACGTGTAATCCTTTAGATTG
>MU738656.1:29732-72219 GCA_026770625.1 Nicotiana glauca | reverse complement strand
TCAGCAGTGATTTGGTATTTAATTAATTATTGAATAATTAAATAAATTTTATCCAAAAATAATCTTATCGATCATTTGCCGAAGGCGAAGGCGAAGGCGAAGGCGAAGGCGAAGCCGAGCGAGCGACGACGACGGCGCGAGGGTTCATTCTCTTCAACTCCTTTTAAGAGTTTTAAGAAGTGATTCTATATATAAGCACACAAATGTGGTTGTCCCTCACCAATGAGGGACAAAGTGCAAGACAAAATTCACTTCTTCAAATTTTCATTTTCCCTCCATTTCCAATTCACATTTCTTCTACTTTAAAGCCAAATGACTTAAAGTCTCCAACAGAATGTCCAACGAGATAATAGGAGTAGTAACTAATAGATCACTAAAATCCGAACTTGATTGTGGCTTATACGTTCTTTTTGACGTTGATCAAAACAATCCAATAAAAAATAGTTAAAAAAAATGAAATTTTGAAGGAATTGCTTCCAAGCATTATTATCTAGACTGAGCCCATATCTCAGTTTTAGTTTCGTTTTAATTTGCTGTCAACTGGGGTGCGTGTCGGCCAATAATAAAAGAAAATATTGCCGACAGATCATAAGAGTGGAAAAAAAGAGAGAGGAACAAATATGAAAATCGATAAGCTATAGAAGGAGAAGTGAGCCTTGGCGTAACTGGTAAAATTGATGTCTTATAATCAAGAGATTACGGGTTCGAATTCTGAAAACAGCCTCTTACAAAAATAAAAAATAAAATTGCGTATAATACATACTTGTGATCCATTTATTCCTCAAACACTACACATAACAAAAACTTAATGCATGCCTAGTTATAGAAGGCCGGGGCCAAATATAGAGAAGATAGGGATGTGTGAAGGAGATAGGGAAAGAGAAAAAAAGTAAAGTGCAGAAAAGATGGCATTCATTAGCCTGCAAAAGATTGATACTGAACGAAACGGACCCTCCGCACGATTGTATTTATTTTTAATTTTAATTTTTGGGAGTTGACTGTTGAGTTGAGGGAAAGAATTAATGTCTACCCACACACACGCACACATTTATTTATCTTGGAATTGGAGGAGTTATTTATTTATTTTCTCTTCTTTTTTTGTGCTCACTTTTCATTAAATGAGTGATGGTACATTGATTGGAACTCCAGAGTTGCACGCACGGGGCTCTCTCTTTTGTTCTTTTGTGCTTTTTGCTTCACTCACTTGGTTCCCATCTCTCTCCCTACCATTATTTGACTTGTCAATTATTGTATTTTTGTTCCAACCAAAAGTTTTATGATCAAAGAATGTCATAGCAAAACTAGCAATAGTATGAATATAGTTTCCAAGTTGTCATTCATTTAATTCCTTTAATCATACTCTAAAACACAATTAACTCAATCTACAAGAATCTTAATCAAACGAACATCAATAAGTCACGCATAAAATTGGAGTCAACTAATTAGAATCTGAAACAGTCGATAAATCATCAATAACTTTTGATATATCTGTGCAGAAGAAAGAACAAGAAAACATTGTTGTAAGTGGCATTAAAAAAATTGGATGCTTGTTATTTGACTTGTCAATTATTGCATTTTTGTTCCAAACAAAAGTCGTATGATCAAAGAATGACATAGCAAAACTAGCAATAGTATGAATATAGTTTCCATGTTGTCATTCATTTGATTCCTTTAATCATACTCTAAAACACAATTAACTCAATCTACAAGAATCTTAATCAAACGAACATCAATAAGTCACGCATAAAATTGGAGTCAACTAATTAGAATCTAAAGCAGTCGATAAATCATCAATAACTTTTGATATATTTGTACAGAAGAAAGAACAAGAAAACATTATTGTAAGTGGCATTAAAAAGATTGGATGCTTGTTATTTGACTTGTCAATTATTGCATTTTTGTTCCAAACAAAAGTCGTATGATCAAAGAATGACATAGCAAAACTAGCAATAGTATGAATATAGTTTCCATGTTGTCATTCATTTGATTCCTTTAATCATACTCTAAAACACAATTAACTCAATCTACAAGAATCTTAATCAAACGAACATCAATAAGTTACGCATAAAATTGGAGTCAACTAATTAGAATCTGAAGCAGTCGATAAATTATCAACAACCTTTGATACGTCTGTACAACAGAAAGAACAAGAAAACATTATTGTAAGTGGCATTAAAAAGATTGGATGCTTGTTATTTGACTTGTCAATTATTGCATTTTTGTTCCAAACAAAAGTCTTATGATCAAAGAATGACATAGCAAAACTAGCAATAGTATGAATATAGTTTCCATGTTGTCATTCATTTGATTCCTTTAATCATACTCTAAAATACAATTAACTCAATCTACAAGAATCTTAATCAAATGAACATCAATAAGTTACGCATAAAATTGGAGTCAACTAATTAGAATCTGAAGCAGTCGATAAATTATCAACAACTTTTGATATGTCTGTACAGAAGAAAGAACAAGAAAACGTTGTTGTAAGTGGCATTAGAAAGATTGGATGCTTGTTATTTGACTTGTCAATTATTGCATTTTTGTTCCAACCAAAAGTCTTATGATCAAAGAATGACATAACAAAACTAGCAATAGTATGAATATAGTTTCCATGTTGTCATTCATTTGATTCCTTTAATCATACTCTAACACACAATTAACTCAATCTACAAGAATCTTAATCAAACGAACATCAATAAATCACGCATAAAATTGGAGTTAATTAATTAGAATCTGAAGCAGTCGATAAGTCATCAACAACTTTTGATATGTCTGTACAAAAGAAAGAACAAGAAAACGTTGTTGTAAGTGGCATTAGAAAGATTGGATGCTTGTTATTTGACTTGTCAATTATTGCATTTTTTTTCCAACCAAAAGTCTTATGATCAAATAATGACATAGCAAAACTAGCAATAGTATGAATTTAGTTTCCATGTTGTGATTCATTTGATTCCTTTAATCACACTCTAAAACACAATTAATACAAGCTACAAGAATCTTAATCAAACGGACATCAATAAGTTATACATAAAATTGCAGTCAACTAATTAGAATCTGAAGCACTCGATAAGTCATCAACAACTTGTGATATGTCAGTATAGAAGAAAGAAAAGAAAACGTTATTGTAAGTAGCACTAGAAACAAATTAACCCTATAAATAATTGTTTAAATTTCAAATATCTAATTCGAGATTACTCGAAAAAAGGTATATTTTGTATAGCAGACTGATCAATGAAAATCGAAACATCACTATTTGTGCGGAAGGACAAATATTGTATATTCACAAATATCGTGCTCGAGTACAATTATCAGAGTTGATCGTGAATGCAAAACTGTGTTTTTCTTACTCATTTTACCTATGTTGAAGAACAATAATATCTGCACAAATAAAATACACATGCTCTTCAGCCAAAAAGAAATGATAATAGCATATATATAATATACTTCACATTTATTTATAACGATCTCAATGATCAATAACCTGTTTCAATTATTAGAGAGGAAGGTGCTTCTAGATAAAATCATAGTAAGGACAGTTCATCAACATTTCAAGTGCCACTACGTTTTCCATCCTGTACAGCTTTCTCATCTGATTCTCTTTCTCCTTTTTTCCTTAATAAAAACTGAAGGGGAATAGCCTTTATAGAGGATAAGATGCGAGAATTGAGACTGTGATGCTTAATACATATAAAAATAAGGAGTATAAATATTTCAGTGAAGAGGTGCGAGAGATTAGCTATGTTAGGTCTAAGAAGAGGTAGAGGATAGATTGTGAAAGAAAAGAAAAGAGGTGATTAGACAGGACATTATATATCTTCATCCCACCAAAGACATGCCTAGATACGAAAGCGTAGAGGTTGATGATTAGAATATAAGGTTAATAAGTAGTCGAGCGATTTCTCTCTTTTCTATGGGAATGCGTGATTTTAGGTTTTATCTTATTTATTCCCTGCGTCTTTTCTAAAATTTAACTCAAATCTACTCCAAATCACTTTAAATTTAAAGTTTGAACTCCTTTTGATATTTACAATCAATTAGAACAACACCCAATCCAAACAACTAATAAACTCAAAAAATCTATTTTTCGGAAGTAAAGCTTTGAATGACCTTCAATAGTGGACTTCTACTCTTCAATTTTCTTACATTATAATCAGGTGGTACAGGATAAGAAGCAGTAATGACGGATGGCCCTTTGAAGCATACGTAGAAGATGTGAGAAGAAAAGAGAGTGAAAACAATGGTTGTGAGAACACATATTTAACTCCATAGCTTTTAGAATCAATGGTTGTAAAAATACAAATTTTGAATTTACTAGTGCTTTCAAAATATGTACAATACGGACTAGGTTAGGTAAAACTTAAAAACATGAGTATTTTTTATCATGAGGTAAAGTCACATGCATTTTCTTGTAATTATTTCTTTCTAATACCCCACACTTCTCCAATCACATTTTTGGGATCACACTATTGTAATAAAAATGGAAGGGCAGAGGGTTTTTGGTCATTTGAGATTTGGGTAGTCTTGTCTTTTAACCAAGAAGGAATTTGGTCGTGCTCAAAGCACAGTACCTCTACCTCGTTGGTCATGACATGGTTTTGTCGAACATCTTAATCAAGGAACACTTTTTCACAATCCTTGCATCGTTAATTTCGCCAAGTTAATTTTTGTGAACCCAAAAGGGAAAAGGAAGAAAAAAGAGAAATTTTCAAGAATCAAGAAAATTAGCATAGCTCCAAATTTATTTTCAAACATAAAAAACACTCCTATAATTAATGATTTGGCTATTAAAATATACTATTTTCAAAGTTTAACAGTTGTGAAATCCTTTTTTTCTGAATATTTTTGAATGATTTTTTTTTAAAAATACAGCAAGAATCCAAACACATTTTTTTAATAAAAAGTCTTCGCCAAGAAACTCATACAGTAAATTGTCCCAAAAATTATAGACAGAATATAATTCTATTCCATTTTCATAAATTCTTCAAAACAATTAATACATTAAGCGGCTTGAGCTTAATTCATGTGATAATTCGGACTAAAATTTAAAACTGTAGTTTTATGAGTAATTTGCTTAATCCAAGCAACAGACGATGACAACACGGAAGGTGCAAATTTGTTTTATGTTTTATAACCTGTTTGGCCAAGCTGGACAAATCAGCTTATTTTGAGAAGTAATTTTTTAAAATTGCTTTTGAAAAAAGTACTATTGGAGAGAACCAGTTTGTGTTTGGCTAATTACTCTGAAAATCACTTTTGAGCAATAATATGTGTTTGGCCAAGCTTTTCAGAAAGTGCTTTTAAATATCAAATTACGAATAAGGACATGAATAAATTTACTTTATAGTTAATATTATAAGTAAATAAATAATATCAAAAATTTGTTATTACATGCAATAATTAAATCTTTTTATTTTATTTAAGTATAATATGAAAATAAAATTAAAAAGTACTTAATTATTTTAAGAAAAGCTAAATATATTAAAAATCATTCAACAAATATAAAAGCATTCACCACTAAAATCACTATATATTAGAAAGTTATCCTAAAAATAAGAAAAATTATTTATAAATTAATATCCTAAGTATTAGGTTTAACGGTTATTTTGGTATATACTATATTTTGTTAAGGACATTTTTGGTAAGAAGAAAAGTCAAAACTGCTTCTGCTTCTGCTTTTGGGAAGAAACTACTTTTTTCTGCTTCTCAGAAACTGCTTCTGCTTCTTCCTATAAGCACTTTTTTTTTTCTCAAAAAAACTTGGTCAAACACCTCAAATTAGAGAAAAAAAATGCTTTTGAAAAAAGAAAAAAAAAATACTTTTGACCTCTTGAGAAGCTTGGCCAAACATGCTACTATTAGTTAAACGAGCCTAACTTGATATATTCCAGCACATAAATTGCATCTCTTATTTATTTTTTGGATTGATTGACAGATAATTAAGTAATTGGATTATTCATCAATTAGATTTATCTTTCAACAAATATATATTATTTTTTTGGTAAATATGGAGCTGTTGTTGGTCGGGTCTCTATCATAAGAAGGAAATGGGGGACGTGGCATTGATGATTGACCACACGAGTGGGGAGGTCAAGTCCACGTGCACTTGAAAATTCGTTGATTTGATCGATTTTGTCCTCTTTACATTCCTTGTGAGATTATTTTATACATTTATTATTGTTATCGATGTTTTTCCGTTCGCTTGCTTCATCAAAGTCACCTTCACATATAAAATTTGATGTATTAATTCATGGTGCTGAGGATTGGATATATATTTTCTCCGATTTCAACTCAGTTGTAATTTTAAAAAAATGAATATATTTGAAAATATTTATTATTGAATTAATAAATCATTGCTATTTGTTTTTTAAATAAATTTTTAAATCTCGTTTAGATTAGCTTATTGAAAATATTTGATGAGCATTAAGTGCTAAAAATTAACCTTTGATGTTGAAACTGGCTTTATAAATAATCTATTACAGTGAAAATGATGATAAATAATTAATATGTTTAGTACAAAAATATTGATACGCTATTTTTCCATTAAAGTGAAACTGTGATGTGTATAACAAAATTATAGATTAGAAAGTATTAGTATGCTATAAGTGGAAGATCGGACGATGAAATGAAAAGGTGAGCGAGTTAGGAATATATTCTATCTAGGAAAATTATTTTGAGAATTAAAATTGATCAAATAAAAATGCTTATAATCTGGAAAGCCGTAAGTATTGATGACTAACTTATGACATATTAGGCTGATTTTACTTTAAAACGCTTAATTTACATGTATTTTGTGCATTTACCAAATATGTCGATATATTTAAAAATGTGCATAAGCTAGTTTGACCCGCTAATAACCTTTGCATCAAGAAGTGCTATTAGGGAACATTTAATAATGTTTGTATGCGCCTCTTGATCTAATATTGGACAAACCTCATACGATAAATGTTCTCGTTCTTTAATATATTTTGTTTTATTCCTTTTGGAAAGATTATACTGTCTCTCTCGCTCGCTCTCCCAGTATTCAAATTAGTGTAGTATTATTTAAGAGATACGTTAAAATTAATGAGAATAATTTACACTCTGTCTTAAGAGGTGGATAAAAATCTTAAGAGGAAGAGAATATGCATCAGCAAAAGTAATATTTAAGAGTTGCAATTGTTGACAGTAAATCGGCTATGGAGGAGCATAGTGTCGATATATCTAAGAACACACATGAGATAACCTAGCTGATGATGGGTGCTATTACGTTTTAGTCCTTTATGTTTTACACGTTTTCTAGAATGTTCTAAGGGTATTTATGTAAACTCAAATTTTGTATAGTCAGTTAGTGGAGAAGGGTTAGGCGGTTATGTGCACATTGATTTTATATATAATTATACACTGTACAGCTCTAAAGAGATCAGAGAGTTATAAGAAAAAAGGAAATTCCAAAACTCGTTTCCTCAATTTCATTTTTGGTTCTAATATGGTATCAGAGCAAAAGGTGCTCGATTTTCTTTTTCTTCTAGATAAAATTTTTGTGATTTGTGTTCAGATTTCAGTTCAATTTCAGTTTTGATCTTCTGATATCGTATTGATTTCACTACTTCCTCAATTCAATCTGAACTTCTGCTTCAATTCTGTTGATAACAATGGCGTACGAGAATCCTTTCGCAGAAAATCAAATTATTGTTGATAGCTCACATCCTTTGTACTTGAGTCCTTCAGACAATCCTGGAATAAATTTAGTGTTTACACTGTTGATGGCACTGGATATGCAGATTGGGGAACATCCATGCTGACTTCCCTATCAGCTAAGAACAAGCTGGGGGTAATTAATGGAAGAATTCCAAAACCTAGAAATGACTCTCCTTACTTCGAACTTTGGATACGATGCAACGATATGATGATTGCTTGGTTATTGAATTCATTAACAAAAGGAATTAGATCCAGTGTTCTGCATTCTAATTCAGCCAGGGACCTTTGGAAGCAACTTGAGGATAGGTATAGACAATCTGATGTAGCTCAATTATTTGGTCTGCAAAAGAAACTATTAGAGACTACACAGGGTTCTAATAACATAGCAACGTACTTTAATACTATAAAAGCAATATGGGATGAATTGAATGCACTGGAAGTAAGAGTTCCATGTGCTTGTGTTGAATGCATATGTGAAGCAAAGCATAAGAATAAAGCAATTGAGGAAAGACAAAGGCTGGTCCAGTTTCTTATGGGCTTAAATGAGACATACATTACTTGTAGAGGGAACATTATGATGATGAACCCTGTGCCAA
Source organism: Nicotiana glauca (assembly GCA_026770625.1). NCBI lineage: Eukaryota > Viridiplantae > Streptophyta > Magnoliopsida > Solanales > Solanaceae > Nicotiana > Nicotiana glauca. Next base: position 63,946 of record MU738656.1, on the reverse strand, counting down.
ACTTTGATAAGGTCTACTCACTTCTCCTCCAAGAAGAAAGGCAGAGATCTATCCAACCTTCAGTAATGTCAACTATGGATTCGAGTTCCTTCAATGCTTCTACACAAAATTTTGGACAATATAGTGGACTAGGCGGAATGAATTTCAGTGTGAATACTGGGGGAGGAAACAAATATAATGCAACAAAGGGAAATGACAAAAGGAATATATTCTGTTCTTATTGCCAAATACCTGAGCATACAGTAGAGATATGCTTCAAAATTCATGATTATCCAACAGGTTTTAAGATAATTATGCAAGGAAATAAGCCAAGAAAATTTCAGAGTTCAAATATTATACAGGGAAATGCAATGACCACAAAAGAAGTTTTTATTAATGTGCAAGGAACCTCAAATCAGGGAACTCAACGTAACAGTATTTCACCAAGTATTGTGGGAAAAAGTCAGGAACAATATTCTCAGCTTATGGAAATTTTACACTAAGTCAAAATCGGTCAACAAGCAGCTTCAAGTTCTGAAGTTAATGTGACAGCTAATTGTGCTAGTATAGCCCTATTCTACCTTCTTTACTTCCTGATAAGTCCTTTATACACTTATTGATCCTTGACTTAGGTGTTTATGAGCACATAACTTTTGATAAATCTATCCTAGTTGATATCATAGCCCTAACTCAGCCTTTAACCGTTATTCTATCAAATTCTTTCAAAATCAAAGTCACTCATGCTGGAAAGGTATCTCTATTTCCAAACATGACTTTAGATGTAGTCCTATATGTCCCTTCCTTTAAGTTCAACTTGTTATATGTTTACAAGTTTTGCTACCAATTTGGTTGTGATCTAATCTTAAGTACTTTTCTCTGCTCTATGCAGGGCCTTCCCTTGAAGAGGCCTTTGGATCTTGGCAGACTCAGTAATAAACTATATATCATACGATCAAAACACTATTCTTCAAGACACTTAGTCAAAGGAGACGATGCTATTTTTTCTGAAGATACTAGCAACAACTCTTCTATTCACTCTATGTCTAATTTTATTGATCATTGTCAAAATGTATGGCACATTGGACTAGGCCATATGCCAACTACTAGCATGAAATTTTTTGTTGCTTTACCACATTTTCCTATCAATAAAGCTACAATTCCTTGTGCAAATTTGCCCCTTAGCTAGGCAACATAAGTTGCCTTTTCCTAATAGTTGTATTTCTTCTACCAAAATATTTTAGCTTATTCATATTTATACACGGGGTCCATATAAAATAGCCACCCATTATGGTTTCAAATATTTCCTTACAATGGTAGATTATTTTAGTAGGGGCACATGGACCTGTCTTTTGAGCATAAAAGGGAATGCTTTTACCATACTCAAATCCTTCATTTCTATGGTGGAAAGGCAATTTAACACCAAAGTAAAAAAAATGTTAGATCTAACAATGACTTGGAGCTTGGCTCTAGCTTTAGTGCAACTGTCGATTTTCTTTCCAAAGGAATTATTCATCAAACAAGTTGTGCGGCTACACCTTAACGAAATGGTGTAGTAGAGCGCAAACATAGACACCTATTAGAAGTATATAGAGCCCTTCTATTTCAGCCTCACTTACTTGTTATTTATTGGGGATAATGTTTACTTAGAGCCACATTTCTAATCAATAGATATCCTTCAAAATTATTGAATTATAAAATACCTTTTGAAATTATTTTTCACAAACCACCTGATTACTCATTTCTCAAATGCTTTGGATGTCTTTGTTTTGCCTATACTCTTCCACATCAAAGAGCTAAATTGGATCCAAGAGCTATAGCTTGTGTATTTCTTGGATATTCCTTTGGTAAAAAGGGATATAAACTTTTGGACCTATCATCTAAATATATTTTTGTCTTTAGGGATGTGATTTTTCATGAATCTACCTACTCCTTTCTCTAATTTCTAACACTGCCACCCCTTTATTTTCTACCGATCCCCTATCTAATGATTCACATGCTACTCTTCCTATTAGTATTCATGTCCCTTCTTCTACTCCTGCTCCTCATATTTCTTATGAACCTAATGATTCACATGACACTCTTTCTCTTAACATTCTTGTCCCTTCTCCTACTCCTACTCCACATATTTCTTCTGAACCTAGTGCACCAGTCTCTTCTCCTACATAGATTCCTAGGGCATCAAGTTCTTCCCTTATCTCCGATCCTACTTATGATACTAGTGTTGAATCTAGAATACCACCTCATTCTTTAGTTCTGGATAATTCCCTTCACAGATCTCTTAGGGAACACAAAACACCTTCCTATCTCTCTGATTACATTTGTGGGGCTCTCCACTTAACTGATGTATCTACTCCCTGCTTTCTTACTCCTGTGACCCCTAATTAATACTCCTTCACTGCCCTTTCACCCTCTAACCATATTCTTCTTAATTATATTTCTCACATTCAGGAACCTAACTCTTTCTCTAAAGCAGCCATGCACCCTGGTTGGCAAAAAACAATGACTAAAAAAATCGATGCTTTGTTGGTTAATGAGACTTGGGATGTTGTACCTCTTCCTGTAGGGAAGAAAGCACTCCCTTGTAAATGGGTTTATAAGGTGAAACTCAAATCTGATGGGTCTGTGGAAAGACTAAAGGCTCGACTGGTTATTCGTGGTGATACTTAAAAGGAAGGAATAGATTTACTGAGACATTCTCCCCTGTGGTCAAGATGACCACCATACAGTGCATTCTAGCTATTGCAGTTAAAAAGGGATGAGGGTTGTATCAATTGGATGTCAATAATATTTTTTTACATGGGGATCTTTTTGAGAAAGTCTATATGAAATTCCCTGCTGGTCTTTCTCCTCCCCCTCCCAATATGGTGTGTCGTCTTAAAAAGTCACTCTATGGTTTGCAGGAGGCGTTTAGGTAATGGTATGCCCGCTTAGCTGCTGCTTTGATTTTTAAGGGGTTCTCTCGTTCGCTTAAAGACTGTTTCTTATTCTACAAGAAGGCTGGGGATTCTATTTCTTTGGTCGCGGTTTATGTGGACTATATACTGCTTACTGGGAATAATCTCCAAGATTTACAAGACCTCAAACAGTTTTTACACTATGAATTCAAGATTAAAGATTTAGGAAACTTATCTTTCTTCTTGGGCATGGAAGTTCTGCGTAACCCTTCGGGTTTGATTATGAGTCAATGCAAGTTTGTGCTTGAGCTTTTGGCTGAATTCTACGGTTTTGATCTCACCCCTGCCACTTCCCCTCTCGTCCCTTCTTGCAAATTATTCTCTGGAGTTGGGGTGGATCTATCTGACCCATCTCTTTATCGTCGTCTGTTGGGAAAGCTCAATTTTTTTAACACACACGCCTTGATCTCTCCTTTACTGTCCAACATCTTAGTCAATATATGCAGGACCCTCGTCTTCCTCACCTTTTCGCCGCAAAACACTTCCTTCGCAACCTCCTCAACGATCCTGGTTTAGGGATCTTTCTAAATTCCTCTCCCTCTCTTGACCTTCTTGCCTTTTGTGATTCCGATTGTGGTACTGTCCCTTAATCCCGACGCTCTGTCAGTGGTTTCTTCGTAAGTCTGGTTGGTAGCCTTGTTTCTTATAAATCCAAGAAATAACCTTCCGTCTCTCTTTTCTCTGCCGAAGCCGAGTATCGTTGTATGCGTCGTGTTGCTGCTGAGCTTACCTGGCTTGTTCATCTCTTGGATGACCTTTCTGTTTCTCCCTCTTTGCCTGTTCCCCTTCTTTCTGATAGTCAAGCTGTGATCCACATCGCCAGAGTCCCGTTTTTCACGAATGGACCAAGCACGTTGAACATGATTGCCATTTTTTCTGGCAGCAGCTTAGGCCGGTCTCATCTCTCTCTCTTTTCTCCCTACTCACTTTCAACTCGCTGATATCTTCACTAAATCCCTTTCCGGTCCTCACCATAGTTGGGGGTGTTCACCTCCCCCTCCAACTTGAGGGGGGTGTTGACGGTAAATCGGCTATGAAGGGGCATAGTGTCGATACATCTAGAATGTTCTAAGGGTATTTATGTAAATTCATATTTTGTTTAGTTAGTTAGTGGAGTGGGTTAGGCGGTTAGGTGCGAATTGATTTTGTATATAAATATACGATATACAGTTGTAAAGAGATCAGAGAGTAATAAGAAAAGAGGAAATTCCAAAACTCATTTTGTCAATTTCATTTTTGGTTCTAACATCAACAAAATTCACCATATTTCTTTCGTACCATATAACCAATTATATTTTAAAAAATATATATGCAGTTTTCTTGAGGTTGAATCAATTATTTATAAAATATAACAATTAATGAAATTCATACTTACGAAAATGTTTAAATTTGTTCCTTCATTAACTGAAATTGCTCAATTCTTTGTTTCGTCATATTTTTTGTCTATTCATACAGTTTTTTTTTATAAGCAAATCATTTCATCTTACAGCTTGTTTGGATGATTGTTACACATCGTTTCATAATGTATCGTATCATATTATATTGTATTGTACTGTATCGTTTGATAAATACAGTATTTGGATTGATTGTGTTATTTGCCATCGTTTCATAATATCATGCACCAGCAATATGAAGAATAAACTTGCGATATTATAAAGAAAAATTATGATATTAAGTAAAATTACTATATAAAAAGGTAGGGTAAATAATAAAATAAAATAATTTAATGATAATAAAGGGTGAGATTGAGAGAAAAAGACAAGGTTACGACGCGACCACACCAAATCGGTTGTTACATAAAGTGGCACATTTCGTCGTTATGTAACGACGGATTTAATGATACGATACAATAAAATTTAAGTAACAATCAAAACAAACATTGTATTTAAAGTAACAATACGATACAATATAATGAGTAACAACCATCCAAACAACATGTTAGTCTTATCATTAATGCTCGTTCAACGTATAAATGGTGGCCTCCATGTGTCCAAACTCTTTAAGAAGAAAGGTTTAAATTTTATCTCAGAGCCTTAACCTTTTAATTCTTTAAAATTATCCTAAGATTAGACCTTTGTAAGGGTCAAGGCAAAAAAGAGACATTTTTTCTAACGGTAAAATATTTGATTAAAAATCAAACATTGAATAAAGTTGTTCAATTTCAAATATTACGAGAGCAAAATTGATTACTGAGTTGATGGTCTATCGTGTTGGGCACATGTGTTATTTAGCCAAAGACTCAATGACCTAATCTTATTATTTTTTGGTTTTTATTTCTATTCGGAATTTGATTCGTGTTTATTCTTATTTACAATTGATTTTGACTTTAAGAAAAAACAACACTCATAATTTATAAATAGAATGACCTTGAAGAATCATTTCAAGCTCATTGGTCAAGTCTTTGAAAGACTTAAGCACATAGAGTGGTTTTTTAGAGAACTTTCATCAAGAGAGAATGAGAAGAAAAATATTTGTTTTACTGCAAATTTTAATACCAACCAACCAACTTCAAATCACATTTTTAGATTTGTTAACCGTTGGATCGAGTTGGTATTTTGACATAGTGTTCTTTACATCTTCATCTTTGATTTGAATGGTGGAGATCGAATTTGGAGGCTCGTAACATCTGATTTCAAGACTCGAACAACAGCTTCATTTTTGTAGATTCTCCTTTCTTCAATTAATTAGTTGTTGCTCTTGTTACTATTGTTGCTCCGTATTTGATACTTGTCGTGTAGCCAATTTGAAAAATTTAGTAATACTCTTATTATTAGAGTTGAGCTTTTTGGATCTTTATGATTCCGTAGTTTTTACCTTTGATTTAAAGAGTTCTCTACATTAAAATTTAAAGTTCTTTATCTTTTTTATTTTCTCGTTTCCTTCTTCCTCGACGTAACATCAGAAACAACCTCTCTCACATTTTGAGGTAAGGGTAAGGGCTGTCACTCCATCCTCCTCATGTCCTGCTTGTGAGATTTGGATATTTATTGTTGTTGTAGGAGACAAAATTGATCCATTTTCCTTGAAAATATGATTTGCCTTGAGTTGCGTGTATATTTATGTCTCGTTTTTTACTGTAGAAAATAAATGAAGGTGGCAAAGGCCCAAAACCAAGAAAGATTGCTAAGTATAGCAAACAGACTTTTTCACTTTCCCAAAGCCTTGTTCATAGATGGTCCACCTCTACTATAGCTTAGCCTGCAACTATGTTCTACCATATTTCACTTTTTTACCATAGCTGATAATTTAGAGCTGACTCCCTTTCTCCTCTGCCATTCCTGCCTCCTTGCCTGCTGCCCCCCGTGCTTCCTCTATTTGTCAACTCTCCTCCTAATCACGAGCAGCAATTTTTGTACCAGCACTATCATCTTTTCATCTATTTGGACCAGTAACTTGTACCTACTTTACCACTCCATTTCTTACTCATTTTCATTCAAAACAATGTTAGGGGTTTGTTTGTAATTTTCTTGTCATAATATTTGATTTTTCTATCCCTTGAAGTAAAGGGCAGCATACTTATTTTAATTGGATTTTCTTTCTTGTAAAAGAAAATTTTAAAATTTTTCAATGTTTGGAATTTTATAAATTGAGTATCCTTCCTTCTCACTCAGTAGCATCCACAATGTAGCTATATGGGTTTAAGAGTCGTGTTTAGGGGGAGAACTGTTTGCCTCAAAAGTTATCGAATACTTTCCGAGCAAATCAATCAAAAGAAATTAAGGACAAATCGTAATCGAAGACAATATGACCCTAGGATATTCCAAATGCCTAGTTTATCTTGGTCTTAGTATATGAGAAAGATATTCAAAGAGAGAGAGAGAGAATAGTTCAGAGATAGGGAGAGAGGATTCTTCATAGAGAGAGAGAGAGAGAAATTTTATCATTATCTTTTGTTATCCTCCATCTTACAATGCTAGGATTTCCTTTATATATTAAGGAACCCCCTCGAGATATTAAAATAAATAGAAAGTAAATACATATCCTTGAGGGGTCGACGGAGCTTGTGGTGTCGTTTCTCTAGCTGCTCTTGATTCGTACCCCTGCCCTAGCTTATGCACGCTTGACGGTTATCCATGCCGATGTAGGGACGCGGTTGGTCAAATTTGACCCCATACAGTTAGTCCCTCCGTTCGTCGGGGTCACAGGGGGTGCGTCCTCGATGGACGGAATCAGTACCCTCGTTTGGGGAGAATTTGACCTCGTTCAAAAGCCGTAATGTAACAGGCAGGAGACAACACTCATGACTGTTGAAATGATGACGCGTGATTCCTTTACTTGGGTGACATCAGCACTCGCATGCATCACCGCATATTCCCGAGGCAGCACAAAACACATTCTGACATCCGGTTCCCCGTGCCGTTTCGAAATCTGTCCCTTCGATTTTAGTGCCACCCAACCCTATAAATAGGGGAAAGGTTTAACCTGATACAAATTTTGATCACTTGTGAGGAACATTCCATTTTCTCAAGAAACGTCTTCTTTCTCTGGCGCTTTTCCGTTGGTAAGAAATTTCCCTCTCCTCCGTTGTGCCACGCACACTTTCCTATTGAGCAGAAGCCATGCTCAAGTCTCAGCGGGATAATACGAGGGTTACTGAGACCACTCCATCGAATATGCCGCCTCCCCCTCGCGGTAGTGAGAGGGAGGAAGAAAAAGATATTAGCCCTCTCACAGTGGAGATTTTGTTGCCGAAATACCTCCTATCTCAGAGTGATTTCAACAAAAACTCTCCCGCGCAACCTCCGGAACACTCCGAGTTGCTACAAAATCATTTAGATGATCTCCGCATGACGTACGGCATATCTGCCCATGTGGAGTTAGTTCCAGTGGGGGCGGATTATGTAGACGTTCATAGACCGGGATATTGCACCTTCTACAAATATCCATTCGTGATTGGCTATGGTCTTCCCATTTTTCCTTTGGTGGAGGAGCTCTGCTATTTTTATAACGTATGCCCGTCTCCGCTTACGCCATATACCCTAAAAGTATGTCGGCTGCTGTCCAAGTACGCGGAGTTGGTCGGGTGCGAGGTCTCTGTCCACCATCTTTTGCAGTTGTTTAGTGCCGACTACCTGAGAGGCACCATGTTATACTTGAGGAGCCGTGGTACAAAAGCGCTGATGGTCAAGACCGATGACCGACCTAGTCGCGGATTTTGGCGTAAGTATTTTTTCGTTAGGACCGAACACCTGGTTTCTAACCCTGCCGGGTTCTCGGAGAAGTGGAATTCGAAATGTAAGTGTCTCTATTCACTGAATTCCTCGTTACTTATGACTGTAACGGTCTTAACTTTTTCCATTGCAGTTATAGCTCACACACCCCGGCTCGTCGCCGGCATCAGGAAATGGGTTGCCGACTTGTTGCCGTATGCGGAAATGACTCGTACATGGCCTGCTTTTCTCCACCATTATGGCCTCGGGGCCCATTCAGGTAGATTTTTGACTTTATTTAACGTGTTTTGCAAGTTTCACTGACTGGTTTATCTTTATGGCGACAGGACGAGTCGCTCCTAGGAAAAGGGCGATAGTGCCTACTTCCGCATGGTCCAGCACTGCTTCGGATACTCATGAGATATTCTGCGCGTCCGTCCGAGGAGGTATCCCTATATTCCCTTTGCAGGTAGTCACATCGGTGGTGACAGTTGTAAGAGAGACGACGTCGTCTGTACCAGCTCCGCAACCTATAGAGGAGTCTCCTGAGGGGGAAGAACCTATGGAGAGGAAAAAGCGGAGACTTGAGATGGCCAAGGGGGTGGATACAGAAGATGAAAGGAGTGGCGTGCCCCAACAAATGCCTTGACCTGTTTTCATAGCCGACGCCATCCATTCCGGAAGATCGGCCCATCAGGGGGATACCGTTGCCGGCACTAGTTCGGCACGTGCCGCGGAGGGTGGCTCAATGACCAACGTTGATGGAGTTGGTGAGGAAGTTGAGGAATCTGACTCCGAGATTGCCCAGGAGGATGTGGACGAGTTTGTGAAGGGTCTCACGCATGTTGAGAGGATGGCGGACGGGTCTGACCATCGAATTGTGATTCCGGGGGCTTACAATTTATTGCCGAACAGGGAACAAGCCGCATTGGAGTTTACTTTATTATGCACCACCCCTGAGAGCGATACACTAGAGCCGTCAATGATGCGGATTTGTCAAGGGTCGCTGGCATGACTTTACAGGTAACCCTTTTGTTTTTTGCATGTTGTAAGGTTGGCTTGATGCGTGCTAATTCATGTCTTTCTCCTCAGACTCTCATTTTGGTGGTGGAGCGGAGACGTCGTGAGCAGAAAATGGCGACCATCTTTGACAAGATGGTAAAAAGGTACCGGTGATACCGCTCCAAGCATCGAGCGGCGATGGACCTTTTCCAGCAGGATCCTGTGTTTCGGGTGTTCCGGGAGGGTCTCGAGAAGAAGGAGGCCCAGTTAAAACGTAGGGGAGCTGAATTGGAGAAGACAGACGATGAGCTGGTGAGGGTCGTGGCCCGCAACAGAGAAGTGGAAGCACTCCTTAAGGCAAAGGATGAGGAGCTCAAGCTCAGTCGAGGGGTGGCGGCGGAGAATGCCGATCTCCAGCGTAGGGTAGCAGACTTGACCGCTGAGCTTAAAGCCAGGGTGGCAGAGATTAATGTTCTTAGGCGTAGTGCCCCCAAGGTCTGAGAACGTGGTTCGCCCTTCACAGCCTTCCTCATCTCGACCCCCATCTGATCAGAGTGTGCGTCGTAACGCGCGTGAGATGTGGATTTATGCGGAGGCCAAACTCGACGTGTATAGGGAGCTTCACGCTGAGGGGCGAGCAAAAGAGGAGGAAGTCAAGGCACGGCGGCGCGAGGCTCATACCGCCCGTGAAGACTGCGGGTATAGTTCTGACTCCCCTGATCAGGAGGGCTACACTTTTGAGGATGTCGATCGTTTAGACTCTAACTCCTGGTATAATGAGGTTTATTGCCTAGGAGGTGACGTATAGGGTGGCGAGGAGCCTTGATTTTGTAAATATTTTGTTACTCTTTTATTTTTTGGAATGTAATAGGGCCCTTTTGTGGGGTTGAATGTAGATACATTTTTGCTGTGATATATAAAATTGATTTCTCGTTATTCTTCTCTGATTGTTTTGTCAATGGCCTTAGCCAATAGGATGTTACTTCGACTATCGTCGGAAGTGTTATCTGTCGTGGTTGAACTGGGTCGAACCCTAATGTCGATGTCCTTAGCCAATAGGATGTTCTTTGACTGCCGTCGAAGTATTATCTGTCGTGGTCGAACTGTGTCGAACCTTGATGTCGATGGCCTTAGCTAACAAGATGTTATTTCGACTGTCGTCGAAGTGTTATCCGTCATGGTCGAACTGTGTCGAACCTTGATGTCGATGGCCTTAGCCAATATGATGTTACTTCGACTGTCGTCGAAGTGTTATCCGTCGTGGTCGAACTGGGTCGAACCCTAATGCCGATGGCCTTAGCTAATAAGATGTTACTTCAACACTCGTTGAAGTGTTATCCGTCGTGGTCAAACTGGGTTGAACCCTAATGTCGATGGCCTTAGCCAATAGGATGATACTTCGATTGTCGTCGAAGTGCTATCTGTCGTGGTCGAACTGGGTTGAACCCTAATGTCGATGGCCTTAGCCAATAGGATGTTACTTCAACTGTCGTCGAAGTGTTATCCGTCGTTTATTTTAATGTGGCCTTAGCCATTGTCGATTTTCATATGGCCTTGGCTGTTGTTTATTTTGGTATGGCCTTAGTCATTGTCAATTTTTATATGGCCTTTGCCGTTGTCGATTTTCATATGGCCTTAGCCGTTATTGATTTTTGTATGGCCTTGGCCGTTGTCGATTTTCATATGGCCTTAGCCGTTGTCGATTTTCATATGGCCTTAGCCGTTGTTGATTTTCATATGGCCTTAGCCGTTTATATAATGGAGAAATTCTGTACAATGGAGAATTGTCTGTAAAATGTAGAGTTTTGCCTATACAATGGAGATTTGACTAGTGTAGTCCCTTTATTATATCGGCCCGGAGACCGTGTCGACTGGCCGTTGTGATAAACTTGCTCTCAGATACCACCCGGTGTCCCCTCCGCCACCTCGTTAAAAACCTCCCCGAGAAAAACCAATTAGGACAAAACTCGGGTGAGGAAAAAAGAGTACGACTGGGGAGACGCCTTTCAGAAGTGGAAGTATTTGAGGTGGGCGACGTTCCAGTTGTTTTGGAGTGTTTTTCCTTCCATTGTTTCTAACTGGAATGCTCCTTTGTTCGTTGCTGTTGTGATTTTGTATGGTTCGTCCCAGTTGGTACCCAATTTTACTTCACTCGGGTCTTTTTGATGCCAATGTTTTGACTTTGAGGACGTAATCACCCACTTTAAGTGGTCTTATTTTGGCTTTCTTGTTGTAATATCTTTCTGCCTGGTATTTTTGGGTCATCATTCTTATATGGGCCATGTCCCTTCATTCTTGGGCTTCGTCCAGGTCTTGCAATATGCTTTCATCGTTTTCTTCCCTGCTTTTATGTGAATATCTCAGGCTTGGCTCCCCGATCTCAACGGGTATGACCGCGTCGGTTCCATAGACCAATGAGTATGACGTTTCTCTTGTGCTGGATTTGGGTGTGGTCCGGTATGCACACACCACTTCGGGTAGTAACTTGGGCCATAGCCCTTTAGCTTCCTCGAGCTTCTTCTTTAGTATGTTCAATATTATTTTGTTGGAAGACTCGGCTTGGCCTTTGGCGGCGGGGTGATACGGAGTGGAGAGTATCCGCTTAATGTGGCACTTCTCAAAGAACTCAGTTATCTTCTTACTAATGAACTGGGGGCCATTGTCGCAGCTGATTTTTTTGGGGATGCCAAAATGGCATATGATTTTTTTTTCCATATGAAGGCGATGACTTCCTGTTCGAGTATCTGTGCGTACGCACCTGCTTCCACCCACTTGGAAAAATAATCAGTTAAAACTAAAAGAAATCGTACATTTCCTCGTCCTGCTGGTACAGGACCGATTATATCCATTCCCTACTTGATGAAGGGCCAAGGCGAGGTGACTGAGTGGATGAGCTCTCCCGGTTTGTGTATCATGGGGGCGTACCTTTAGCACTGTTTGCACCTGCGGACATACTCTGCTGCCTCTTTTTTCATAGTGGGCCTATAATAACCGGCTCGGATGATGCATCGAACGAGGGCGCGATTACCTGTATGAGCGCCACAGTGGCCTTCATGTACTTCTTCCAATACTTGTCTCGTTTGATGTGTCCTGAGGCACTTAGCGAGGGGGCCACCAAACGTCCTCTTGTAGAGATCACGATTTATCAGGCTGTATCAGGCAGCTTGTACGCGGAGCTTCTTGGCTTCTTTTTTGTCATGTGGGAGAGTTCCGTCCCGCCGATACGATACAAACTGGTTGTGCCAGTCCCAAGTAAGGTTTAAAGAGAGTACCTTGACGTGATCGTTGGCCGAATGGAGGAGGGTGACCACACTTTCTTTGTTGATATTCTTGGTAGTCGCGGCTAATTTTGCTAAGCCATCTACCTCGACATTTTGTGCTCTGGGGATTTTTTCGAGGCGACATTCGTCGAATTCAGGCATCAACTTATGGATTTCTGATTGGTATTTTTGTAGCATTTGTTCTTTGATTTGGTAAGTCCCGGTGACTTGATTTACTACGAGTTGAGAGTCGCAGTGGAGAATGAGTCACCGGGCCCCGTATTTGATAGCTAATTTCATACCTGCAATCACAACCTCATACTCGGCCTCATTGTTAGTCATCTCGGGGCATTGTATGGACTGACGAATTATTTTGTCCGTAGGGACTTTGAGGACGAGTCCCAATCCTGATCCCGAGGCATTCGTGGCATCGTCAGTGTAGAGAGTCCAGAGATAGGTGTTGGTGGAGGCACGGAGGGCCTCCAATTTCGCCTCTGGCAGTATCTTTGCACTGAAGTCGGCAACAAAGTTGGTAAGTACTTGCGACTTAATGGCGGTTCTTGGATGATAGGATATGTCATGCTCGCTGAGCTCTATGGCCCACTTAGCGAGCCTACCCGAGAGTTTAGGCTTATGCAGAATGCTTCTCTGGGGGAAGGTCGTTATTACTTTTATAGGATGACACTGAAAATAAGGTCTAATCTTTCGTGAAGCTACGACCAGCGCCAGAGCCAGCTTCTCGAGGTGCGTATACCGTGTTTCAGCATCTACTAAGGTTTTTGCTGATATAGTAAATAGGAGATTGCGTACCTTTATTTTCGCAGACCAAGATTGCGCTGACAGCAACTTCGGACACGGCCAGATATACAAGCAAACGCTCGCCTGAGTTTGCTTTGACGAGTAACGACGGCGAAGATAGGTAAGCCTTTAGTTTTCTCAGGGCCTCGATTTAATCCTTGTTCCACTATAACCCATGATCTTTTCTCAGTACGCTAAAGAACTTATGGCATCTGTCGGAGGACCGCGAGATAAATCTTGATAGGGCGGCTATTCGTCCCGTCAATTTCTGTTCATGTTTCTTGCTATTCAAAATCTCAGGTATTGCTTCTATGGCCTTGATCTGATCCAGGTTGATTTCGATACCTCGTTATGATACGAGGAAACCCAGGAATTTTCTTGAGGCCACACCGAAGGCGCACTTTTCTTGGTTTAGCTTCATCCCGTACTGCCTCAGTATCCCAAAGGCCTCTTCCAAATTATCGATGTGATCCTCCTTTTCTGCCGACTTTACTAGCATGTCATCGATGTAGACCTCCATAGTCTTGCCGAACTATTCCATGAACATCTTGGTGACCAATCTTTGATACGTTGCTCCCGCATTTTTGAGTCCGAAGGGCATAACCTTATAGTAGTACGTCCCTTGTTGGGTGATGAAAGTTATATTTTCTTGATCCTCTTCGGCCATCATAATTTGGTTGTAGCCGGAGTAGGCATCTAAGAAACTTAGCAGTTCGTGTCCTGCTGTTGCGTCGATCAACTGGTCGATGTGGGGCAATGGGAATGAGTTTTTTGGTCATGCCTTGTTCAGGTCGGTGAAATCCATGCACATTCTCCATTTCCTATTTTTCTTTTTAACCATGATGATATTAGCGACCCATTGCGGGTATTTGGATTCTCTGATGAAGCCGTTGGCTAGGAACTTGTCCACTTCTCTCATCTGCCGCACAGGCGGGTGCAATGGGTCGACGTTCAGCTTATGGTTGGCGATGTCTTTCGGGATTCCTGGCATATCTGAATGAAAGAAGGCAAATAAATCTACGTGGTTAGTTAAGAATTCGTGGTACTTACTTAGGCCGGAGAGATTGTGCCCGATGTAGGCTTTCTTTGAATGGTCGATATCGTCCGGTTGGACCGAGTCGAGGTCCTCGACCATCGCTTTGCAGGTCTCTACGATGTCTGGGTCTTTGATGGCTTCTGCTATCGGGTTGACTTTAGTCCCCGACATGGCTAATTTCTATGCTTCCGCACTTTCTCCTTCAGCTGCATGGTATGTGTACAGTCTTGGGCGATCCGGTAGTATTCCTGAGCGGTGCATGGCTCACCCCAAATGCTGAATATTCCACATGGGGTGGGGAATTTGATTACCTGGTAGAAGCTTGAGGGGACGATCCGCATGGCGTGTATCCAAGGATGCCCTATGATTGCGTTGTAAGCCGTTTCCTGATTCATGACGTGGAATGTGGTTTCCATCATGACTCCCCCTGCAAAGATTGGCAACGATATCTCTCCGGAGGTCCGCTCCACTGCATTGTTAAAACCATTTAGTGTTATGTAACGCGGTATTATCTTATCTTTGAGTCTCATTTGCATGTGGACTCTTAGATGGATATTACAAGCGTCGGTTTCGTCGTCTACAGTATCGGCGATACCTGAAGTTATAACTAAAGCATCATAATAAGGAAAAGACAAACCGTCGGTATCGGACTTATCGAAGGTGATACTATCTTCGAAGTCGTCATACCCTTCGTGAGCGATTATGCGCTTCAATTTGTGTATGGTGGTGAACTTTACGTGGTTGACTGCTGTCACGACCCTAGTTCACCGATCGTGAACATGTCGTGATGGCACCTAGTTCCCACGACCAGTTAAGCCAAATATTGCGGAAAATATAACATTTGCGGAAAAATAGAGGAAAACCAAATTAAATAACTAAGTAACTGTACTGGATGCCACTCGGCATGTACAACTCAATAAACACAAGTCTAGCACTATTCCCAAAGACCCGAAAACTCACGGGCAACAAAGGCTATAGAAATATACAGTAAGGCTCCTAAAACTCCAGAATATTCTAACAATCGAAAGAAAGGAAGACTAGACACTAAAGATAGAGTAAGAGGGAGACTCATCGCTCTGCGGACGCTACAGATCTACCTCGAAGTCTCCGAAATCCTCCTGCCTCACTGATAGTGCGTCTGAGTGGAGGTACCCAAATGATCTGCACATGAAAAGAAAAACATGCGCAGGAAGGGCGTGAGTACACCACAGCGGTACTCAGTAAGTGCCAAGCCTAACTTCGGTTGGGTAGTGACGAGGAAAGTTAGGGCCCTGCTGAGGTAAACATAATGAATAATAAGATAACGGAAACAATCTAAATAAGGTCTATAGTAAAAATCTAAACCGGATAAGTACAGGAGAACAATAGTAGACAGTAACGGTAGCAATACAAGTAAATTTTTTCCCTCAACCAAGAATGATAGCCGGGGATCTCTTGGTATCCCGGGGATCTCTTGGTATCCTCATCATATGCAATAGGGATCTCTTGGTATCCCGAGGATCTCTTGGTATCCTCAATAAGTGAGCCAGGGATCTCTTGGTACCCCAATGTATATTTATAAACACGTGCCAGGGATCTCTTGGTATCCCGCACCTTCAATCCAGAATAAGTCAAGTACAGGGGGGGTCTCCAGGGAAGCCGTCCCGTAGTCCCAATTTAAAACACACCACAACAACAACTCATAATCTCAGAATAAATGCTAAACCAGTACAAGTAATAGAAATTTCTAACCTAACATGCTTCACAGAGTGCAAATAGTACAGTTAAACAATTAAGCAAGTAAGTCAGCTAAGCATGCTTCTCTAAGATAGCACAGGTCTAAACCTACAGTTTAAATGAACAAGTAAACATAAAATCTCTATGTAAATACTCCAAGTGTAAACGGGTTTACAACAATTGGCTCAAGTATGCGCTCGTCACCTCACGTACGAGGCATTCAAATATTCAGAACATGACCTAAGGGAAAAGTCCCCCACACAAGGTTAGACAAGCCACTTACCTTGAACTGACTCAATATCACTAGAAACCGCGCCTTTGCCACGAGTATCTGACTCCAAATGGCCCAAATCTATTCAATTTAATTACACATAGTAAATAATATTGCAAACAACTGATTCCACTATTAAAATTAAAGCTAGTGCGCGAAAATAGATAAAATGACCAAAATGCCCCTCAAGCCAACGTCTCGGAATCGAATAATCTTCACATCTTCAGAACCCTCCTACTCTCACGAGTCTAACCATATAAAAATCTCCCAAATCGGAGGCCAATACCCCCTCAAAACCCAATAGTTTGGTCTATGAAGTTTTACCCCAATTTAACCAATTGATCCTAAATTCGAATTCCAATGATGTATTTATGTAATGATGGAATATAATGAAAAGGGATCAAACAAACATTACCCAATGATTTTCTCTTTGAAACCCACTCAAAATCGCCTTCTCCCGTGCTCTCAATCGATTTTCAAACATATGAAATTAAACCCTCGAAGTTGATACTTCTGAACAGTCATTTCCGCTTCTGCGGACCTGGGACCGCTTCTGTGGTCCCGCTTAACCAGAAAACTAACCGCTTCTGTGGATTTTCATTAAAACAGCTGGGGTTGCATCTGCGATAGCTGGGCTGCTTTTGCGGCTCCGCTTATGCAATGCCTAAGTCGCTTTTGCGGCTTCTGAAGAAAGGACACGAGCCGCTTCTGCGGCTCCGCTCATGCGGAAAGGTGACCGCTTCTGTGGTCTCTGAGGGGAAAGCCAAACCCTCTTTTGCATTGAGGAATCCGCTACTGCGGCTCCGCTCGAAAATTCCAGAAGGGTCAAAATACCAGCTGCAGCAAACTTAGAAATTTTTTCCCGTTAACCACCCGAAATCATCCCGAGGTCCCCGGGACCTTAACCAAAAGCACCAATACCACCTAATACCTTATTCGGTCTTGCACCAATCCTTAAAACACCTAAAACAACATCGAAAATCCGATTAAATCAAAGATTCAAGCCTAAGAACTTTAATTTCCAACAAAACACCCTTTTGATCAAAAACCTAACCAAACCTCTCCCAAATGACCTGAAATTTTGCACATACATCCCAAATGACGTGACAGAGCTACTGCAACTCCCGGAATTCAAATCCGACCTTCGGATCAAAAACTCACTATCGGACCGGAAACTTAAAAAATTCAAACTTCGGCATTTCAAGCCTAAATGAGCTACGAGTCTCCAATATACATTTTGAACACACTACCAACCCCGAAATCACCTAACGGAGCTAACGGAACCATCAGATTTCCATTCCGAGGTCGTCTTCACACTGTTCCAATTACGAACTATTTTTCAACTCTTAAGCTCTCTTTTAGGGACTAAGTGTCCCAAAACACTCCGAATCCTAACACCGAATGTCCCGACAAACCAAAATAGTAGAAATGAACTTAGGGGAAATGGTTAGTAGGGGATCGGGGCGTAAATTCTAGAAATGACCGGCCGGGTCGTTACAACTGCTGAGTCGTCGCTATCGCCAACGATCATTTGTATGGTGCGTGCTAGAGAAGGTGGTTTCGGTGGTCCTTGGGATTGATCTCGTCCTCTGGCGAAATTGGCCTTTCCCTTATCACTAAGAAGCTCCTTCAGGCACCCTTGGCTTAGCATCCTGACTACCTCCTGTCGTAGACCTATACAATCTTCGGTCTTGTGTCCTCTTTCCTGATGGAATTCGCATAGGACGTTCGACCTCCTTGTACTGGGATCTGATTTCATTTTCAGCGGCCACTGCACCATTGTGCCCAGCCTCTCCAGTGCGTACAATATTTCTGAAGGGGACACGCAAAAGTTATGAGCAGATAATAAAGGGGCATACCTCTTTCATTTCGAAGTGGGGCGACATGTCGCTGCACGACATCTGAGTGCCTTGGAGGGGGTGTATTGGGAATTCTGTCGTAAGGCTGATGCCTTTCTTTGTTGAAGCATGGGGGTTGTTCCCATCGTCCATCATTGCGTTGATACTGTCACACCTCTTTTTTCTTACTACACCCCGGAAGGGGTATAATAAAGGGAGTTTTTTCAATTAAAGGACAATCAAAACGGGATTTATTTATTTAGAGAGTCAGAGTCACCACTTGGGAGATTTATGGTATTCCAAGTTACCGGTTCAAATCCCGAATCGAAGAAAATATTGACTCTGTGTTACAGTCCGCGAACCAGAAATCCGGATAAGAAATTCTGTTAACCCGGGAGAAGGTGTTAGGCATTCCCGAGTTCTGTGGCTCTAGCACGGTCGCTCAATTATTATATCCGGCTTAATTATATGATTTTATACAACTATGAGCATACATGCAAATTTTAACTTCAACCGCTTTTATTTATTTTTTAGAGAAGATTGCAACGTTATTAAAACATATCTCGAACCACATTACATAAATGCACATGTAGCTTCGGACATATTTTAACATCGCTGAGATTTGGATTTGGGTCACATAAATGTGCACCCGAGCTTAAGAAGGTAAAATTATTAAAGAACGCACCTAAAGCAACTAACGCGTTGTCAAATTTGCGGGAAGCCATGGAAGTTCACTAAATGACACGTCCCAAGTTCTAAGTATTTTAAAGAAATAATTAAAGAAGGCCACGCAATTTGAGAATTTTGTTTGGCGCGGCGCACCTTAATTTATTTTAAAAGGACGTCCTAAAGATGAACTATTATTATCTATTAAGGTTTATTTCTATTCTAAAATGGGCCTATCACAGGAAAGAGCCAATTATTTTTATGTAAAAGGCTAGGCCCGATGCCAATACACCAGCAGCCCAGTAGAAAAAAGAGCATTTAGAGAAAATGGTAGGTTTGGGCCTACAAGATCAAGGCATGGGGTCCGTATGAACCCAATTCCAACGAGAAATGGTAATAAAGAACCCAAAAATGACAATAAGTAAAGGAAGGCCCAAGAGGCCCATACCCCTGTAAATTTAACATTGCAGAATCAACCAAATTGAACCTACCATTACTGAACACTAAAAAACTGATTGGAATTCAACTTCAAGCTATTTAGAACATAACCAACTCACATAATAACCATTCCAGCCACATGGGTCAAAATCTGCGTAGAACATACCAATTGTATAACCATTTTTTCATCCTTTGAATTTGTTTCAAATTATCCTGAGTTGAAACTAACTCACAAGTCACTGAAAATACTCAAAACTCATTGTCCATGTCCGCATTACATACAACATTCAACACGGGTTACTTGATAATAAACTATTTTATTAAAACCAAAAGGTTTTAATCTGACAGCCTCAACCATTTTTAACAGATTAATTACTGCATGAATACAAATTAAACTTAAAATAAATCTAATTCTAATTGCAAACTCCAAAAATCAGAATTAGGAGGAGATCATTACACTAAAATAACATGATCTAAATTATCAATCACAACATGCTTTGACAAATAGATTAAACCCAAATTCAAGCTATATGATTGCTATAACAACTGCATTCATAATCAATTTCCGACTCATGCTTCAGGTTACATGTCAAATAACATCTTTAAGGATCAAAATGTACCTGGAAAAGGAGTAACAAAGAGGGAATGAGAATCAGTGAGATCAGCAATAACAACAGAACCAGTAAAGAAGAATCAATCCCAATTTGAAACCCAGAAATAATGTACAATCCTCTAGCAACTAGTTTTAATCAAACAATTCCCAACAACTTCAAACTAGACTCGATTTCAAATCATTGTAAGTTCAGCTAACTAAATTTTCCTCAGAACTAGAGAAACCTCAAAAATCACCAAAGAAAGATTTCAATGGAACAGTAGAATTGTATTTCTGAGTGTATGTCAATGTGTGTATATCAGGCTCTCTCAATGTGTATCTCCTATTTTCGGAGTTTCAGGGTATTCTTGTGTATTTTTAGTGTCCTCTCCTGTGTATTCAACTATAGAGTTCCTCTAGTCTTAATCTTTGTTTGCTCTCTCTATCTCTCTCCTCTTAGGGTATGATTAAAAAAAAATGTTCCCCCCTTTTGTTTGTTCTCATGTTTTTGTTTTATAGGCATAGAAGAAGGAAAGCTTTTTACCCAGAGTCGGGCTGCCCTGGATTAAAATAAACCCTAATGGCTGTCATTTCCACTTTCAATTAAGAACCAATTCCCCCCAACATATTCTCTGAATTTTCAGCCTATAAAGACACTAAGCAGGGTGTCAGGTTCACTATTAATCCCTTTATTTTCTGGTATGGGCATGCCTATATTTTAATCAATGGTATGGGCATGCCCATGTTTTAAATTAAATCCCCTTTTGATTAAACAATTCGTTAGGCCAGTAATGCAGCATCATTCTACCATTGCAGAGCACTCACATCTAAACAAGTATTAATTAGATTCAAACTAATCCCTTTTCTTAGTTTTAATCTACCCAAATAAGGGTCGAGTCAAAATACCTGTCTAGTCGTTCTTTGTCTGAAAACTCTTTATGTTTCCAGTCAAAGAGGGGCAGCTGTAGACATGTGATTTTTGACCCTCCCCGGGATTTTTCATATTTTTAGCGTAAAATATTTAATTTAGCCTTAATATAGATATTTCAGCTAATTTTGACTCTTTTACTTTATTTTCATCAAAAAATAAAAAAATACAAAAAAAGATATATAAATTTTAGTTTATGTATTTCTCATAAACTTGAAAAATACAAAAATAGCGCCTTATTTTTAATCTTTATATAATTTCAAAAATTACAAAAAAATAGTTTCATTAATATTTTGTAGTCATTTCAATCTTTAAAAAATATAAAAAATAGTATTTTATATTTTTATCTTTATATAAAAACGAAAATTACAAAAAAAATAGTTATATTAATATTTTTTAGTTATTGTAATCTTGAAAAAATATAAAAATAGTTTTGTTTTAATTGTCAGTCTCATTTTAATAGTTATTTTGCTTACGTAGGATTAATTAGATAACTTCGTGTTTTTATTCTCGGTTCCGGGCAAAGAATAATATTCGGGTTCAAACGATCCATTTTTAGGCCTAATTTTCGGACCTAGCCCATAACAATCCGAGCCCACCACGCGTGGGGGACACACGTGGGGAACACGGACAGAACACAAGACATTCTTGGACCCATAAACCATGTGAGCCCCCCTCATTTTTGGTCTTTCACAATTTAAAACACAATATACAACACACACGCACAGAAAAAGAGGAGGGGGAGAAGGCTCACGTTTTTGAACTACTATTCATCTTCTTCATTTCAAAAAACCCTAAAAACCACCCATCGCCAGCTCCAGCCCCTCCATCCCCATCTCCGACCAGCTCGTCAACCACCATTGTCGTCGTCCCCCATTCGCTATCCAGAGAAGCTCACGTTTTTGAAAAACATACTATTCATCTTCTTCCTAAAAACAACAACAAAAAACCCTAGCAACCCCTAACACCCAAACGACCCACGCCATAACCACCTGTTTCCCGCCTCCACCCTCCAGCAGCCATACTCTAACGTCGTTAACCACCCAAACGACCAGCACCTCCAACCAAACAAACCAGTTTTCTTCAGCTTTGATCTCCTTTCACCTTCGACCAACGACCCCGACGTCCACCACGACCTCTACAGTCGCAGGACGTCACCATTCCAGCCACCGTCACGCGTAAATGACCACCTTCTGTTGCGTCACCATACTAGCCTCACGTCGTCCAAACACACTGACCAAACGAACCTCCATCTCATTCTTCTTCATCTAGCCAGAAAACACCATCCTCAAACTCATCGAGGTCTGTTCAAGTAGTCATTTCTGTTTGTTGTTCAAAGTCGTCGATGGTTGCTTTAAGTCGGTAGCTCAAGTCAGTGGTATTCCGTTCCTTGGGTTGTGATTCCGTTCGAGTTCGTCGAGTTTCGGAGGTGTCGAGGTTCTGTCCGTTGGGTTCCGTCGCGGTTCGAGTTTTCTGGTCAGTTGGTTGCGGCTTCCTTGCTCTGGTTGTATCGATTTGTTCGACGTGTTTCTCGGTTAGTTTGCTCAATGAAGAAAATTAAATAAGTATTGGTTTATTTGATTTTCACATGTTTTACTGTTGTTTGCATTCAAACTTGTGTTACTTTGCTGGTATACAGTGTGAATATTCTGTTGGCTCCACGTAGTAACTCGTGTTATATTATTGGTAAAAGGATATGCCTTATAAAAGAGCATGTTTGTGCAAGTAAATGTAATTTATCTGTTTGTGCCAGTAAATAAACCAAGCCAGATTCGGCGGTGTCTTAAACCGTTCTTGCCAAGATAGCCTTAGAGTATCTTTCAGTTGTCGAAAGTTTGTTTTCGTAAAAGAACGGACACATTTGTAAAAGTGTCATTAAATAGATCCTCCCCGGCCTCAAAATTCATGAGAAATTGAGAAAGGGCCATGTTTGCAAAAATTAGCCATTTGGTTGAAATTGGCAAACAAGGAAGGAATCTGCCAGTTTTTTTTTAATTTGTATTTCTTTTGATTAAATCATGTGGTGTTTGATTTTCGAGTCTGTAGGTTGTCTTTTCATCAAAGTCTGTTAATTATGGTCAGCTTTTAAACCTGCGCTATCAAGTTTGTTGTATTATAAAAATGAAAAAAAAATATTTTGTTGTTATTTACCGTGTATCTGCCCGAACTATGCAAGGTCTGATTCATGCGGGGTCATGATACGTAGGCAATCTCCATAAGATTCGACCACGACCAAAAAAGCAAAAAAAAAAAATAATAATAATATGAAAAATAGAAAAGAAAAGAAAAAATGAAAAAAGAAAAAGTTTTGATAATTATAGGGACTGACTGAGTCCACAAAAAATATTGTTAATAATAAGGACCGATTGAGTCCATTCTAATATGTTTTGTTTTGAATTGTTGAGAAAATTGAGGTGGTTAGTTTGTGGTGAGCTGGAAACACGAGATCCAGGAAAACCTGATTGAGATCTAGGACAGTGACACCCAGAATATCACGCTGAATCCTTTTCCTGCACATGATGATGCACACTTTGTTGGGATGATGCCTGGTGACATGGGGTACGAGAATCCACTTAGGAATTTGCCGACTGAAATCGAAGAAGGCTGTAGTGATTCTGATAATCAGATTTGTGGCTAAATGTCAAAGCTTATCAATTGGAAAGTCATTCAGGAAGGAATTTTGGTGGCTTATTTTCTTGTCATTTCTGTTGTCCGGATTATTTCAAAGTTGTAATCTTGATATTGTAAATCAAGCCCTTCTATCTTTTGATTTTGCCCAGTTCCCTTCGGTTGTAGTATCTCATTTAATGTTGTCTAGGTTTGTCCTATGGGTCGTAACCCCATTTTAGTTTGTTTGTTTTGTTGTTCGAGTTGTTGCTCTGTCAGTTAATGCAATGTCCTATTTTCTATTATTTCTAGACATTTTCTTTTGTTTAGTCTTTCCTCTTTATAGTCCTTTTCCTGTCAACTCTAGTGACATGACATGCGCACATAATGCGGGCCTAATCTTAAAAGTTAATCATGAAGCAATTGAAAGATGATTGGGGCATTTAAAGGAAATAAGAACTGTTTGAGATCATTTGAAACCCGAGTCATGCGAAACTGGGGCAAGTAAAAAGAAAACCGTCAAAGGCAAGCTGGCCAAATTGACATGGGGTTGTTCATAATAATGAAAATGAGAGTGTTGCCCAACAGTGCAAGATAAAGTGAATGTCTAACAACGTTGTTTTCACTTGGTATGTTTTGAAGACTGGAATGACGGAGACATTTTATTCTGCTATCCAAACACCTTATCCTTCGTTAACCCTTTGAGCCTTATTTGATTTCTTTCATACCCCTCCTTCGGAATCAGTAGCAAAGAGTAGAAACACAAACGTGGAAGATAAATAAAAAGAAAAGGAAAAAAGAAGGAAAAGAAAACAACAAAAGCAACAAAAAACAACAAAATAGAAAAAAAGATAAAGAAAAAAAAAGAGGGAAAAATGAAAAGGAAAATTAGAACAACGAGGAATTGGGAACTACGTTTGACCTGATTTCTTAAAGAGGATACGTAGGCGCTTCACGGCTCGGTCATAGTGTAAAATAAAAATTAAAAATCCCCAAGCAAGAAACTGGGGCAAAGGTTGTGTTTTTGTAAGGAAATCTAATTCTGAAGGTTGTAAATTTTGAACCCAAATTGTGTTGTTTTTTAGCCTTTAAATACCCTTCCTTTGTAGCCCTATCCAAAGCCCACATTATGGTCCAAAGAAAGACCTTCCGATCAGTCTGCAAAAATGCCAAGTCAGATAAATGAAATAATCCTATCGGCAAACATAACACTCTGATTACTAGCAGAAAAGATTCTGATCCCCAACAGAAAAGAAATATGAGAGAGTCTTAGCGGTAACACCCCAATCCCCAGCAGAAAAGTAATACAAATGAGAGAGTCTTATCGGTGAAAACCTTCACGGGCAACATAAGGCGATGAAAGCTGAGAGAAAAAACCAAAATGAGAGAGGCTTGATAGTGAAAATCTTAGGGCACTGCAAGTCAAATAAGGGTGAGAATCAGATGGGGAATCACCAAACGAAGATCTTGAAAGACGATTGACGACTGAGGATATGCCATATGTGCATGTCATGACCATTAGAGTCGGTATCCGCATTTGATAGGGTTTGATTTTATAGTTTTTCTTGTTAGAGAGTCATCTCTTTCCTTTGTCTTTTATTCTATTTCCTTTTATCTTTCTCCTTTCATCAAAAAATTCCCCAGTAGAGTCTGTCTGGTCAGAACAAGTTAGAAATGAATTCAAAATTTGCCATCATCTTTCCAATTAGGCAAGACGGAATTGGATTGGTACATCCAAGTAGTATAAGCCAGGAGGGAACAAGCGCAGAGGCCAGTGTCCAGAAGGATATTCCCCAGCAATAAAAAATTGACAAAGGGATGGATCAGTGTCAAGGAGGATATCTCCAGCAAAAAGCGAAGGTTAATGACCTCAAGGCCAAAGCCAATGAGACTCAAAGGTCGGGGAAATGCCCGTTCCCTATATATGCCACAAAAGAAGGGGGAAGACCCCTAGCAGAAAAGGTATTTCAGTGACAAGGATGAACGAAGAAAATGGTTCATCAGTAAAACATGCAAGATCCTCAAGCAGGGTCACTGTCATAGGAATTTGGGTGGTCAAGATACCAGTGGAAAACAATGGTGAAAGGCTTGTGAACAAAGAGTCTTCAAGTAGGGCGGGGAAGCAAGAAAGGGAAAAACCATCCCCAGCAAATAATAACATCCCCAGCAAGCCTTGATAATGAAACACAGAGCAGGGAAGGAGAAAAGGAGAATCATCTCCAGCAGGAGCATCACAACCAACCACCGCGTTTTAAACTAACAAATTTTCTTTGATTTAAAGTAGGAAAAGGAAATGGCATTGATGGCGGAAAGGCATGCCACAAGGAAGATAATCAAACTGGGGCAGAAAATTTTCCTTTCATTTGGAAAATTTTCTGAAAGTCAGGTATCCACTTGGGGAAGAAGAAAGATAACACCAGTTTTAAGGGAAGTGGTCTTTGAACCAGTATTATCCCCAGCGGTGTTGAAAGAAAGAAAATAACAAATTTTAATGAAAGGAGTTGTATCCCCAGCGGACAGAACAAAAAGGATGAAACTTGTGGTCAGAAAGGCAAGAAGTCAGTGTCATCCCCAGCTTCTTCCAAGAGAATGAAGCACCGATTTTGAAAGAATAAAATTCCCCCAGCAGCGCTATCCTCAACAACGTTATCCTTAGCTGATAACATTTTTATCCCCAGCAATGTTGAGAGAAAATAAAAGTCGAAGAAAAAAGTTTTGAAAAAAAAAGAGAATAAGAAAGAACAAGGGGAAGAAAGAAGATTCCCTAGCAGTATTAACCCCAACAAGTAAGTAAATAATTCCCAAGCAGTGTTATCCCCAGCATCCGAGGGAAGAAACACAAGTTTTTAGGGAAGCAGTTCTGACATAAGGTATTTCAAGTAGGAGGAAATGGTTTAGGAGGTAAAGAAGGACAACAGTAAAAGAATGCAGATAAGGTAAGTTGTTGAAGTCGGGTGCCCGCCCGTAGAACGGAGGCGTTACCTTTTTAAGTTGTTGAAATCGGGAGCCCGCCCGTAGAGCGGAGGTGTTACCCTTTTATTTTGTTGAAGTCAGGTGCCCGCCTGAAGAACGGAATGACGTTGTTTTAAGTTTTAATTGAAGTTTTAAATTATTGTTGAAGTCAGGTGCCCGCCTGAAGAACGGAATGACGTTGTTTTAAGTTTTAATTGAAGTTTTAAATTATTGTTGAAGTCAGGTGCCCCCCTGAAAAATGGAAAGGCGTTGTTTTTTAAACTGCATTTGAAGTTTTAAATTATTGTTGAAGTCAGGTGCCCGCCTGAAGAACGGAATGGCGTTTTATTTTAAATTATTGTTGAAGTCTGGTGCCCGCCTGAAGAACGGAAAGGCGTTGTCTTTTAAACCATAATTGAAATTATAAATTACAATTGAGGTCAGGCGCCCACCTGGAGAACAAGGGAATACATTTCATTCTTTACATTTTAAAATAACAATTTAGACCTAGTCTGATGAATTATCTCCTAGCGTCAAAATCTCAGTCTGATGAATCTTTCTCCTGAGATCACATAAATTTAGACCTAGTCTGATGAATTATCTCCTAGCGTCAAAATCTTAGTTTGATGAATTTTTCTCCTAAGATATCAAAATCTCAGTCTGATGAATCTTTCTCCTGAGATCACATAAATTTAGACCTAGTTTTATGAATTATCTCCTAGCGTCAAAATCTTAGTCTGATGAATTTTTCTCCTAAAATATCAAAATCTCAGTCTGTTGAAACTTTCACCTGAGAAGAATAATTTCAGTCTTTAAATTTCAAATTTCGAAGTCGGGAGCCCGCCCGTATAACGGAGGAATACATTTTAGTCTTTACATTTTAAGTAATCATAAATTTAGACCTAGTATGATGAATTATCTCCTAGCGTCAAAATCTTAGTCAGATGAATTTTTCTCCTAAGATGGTAATCATTCAGTCTTTAAAATTCAAATTTCGAAGTCGGGAGCCCGCCCGTATATCGGAGGAATACATTTCAATCTTTACGTTTTAAGTAATTATAAATTTAGACCTAGTATGATGAATTATCTCCTAGCGTCAAAATCTTAGTCTGATGAATCTTTCTCCTGAGATCACATAAATTTAGACCTAGTCTGATGAATTATCTCCTAGCGTCAAAATCTTAGTCAGATGAATTTTTCTCTTAATATGGTAATCATTCAGTCTTTAAATTTCAAATCAGTAACCCACCGGAAGGCAGAAGGTTACAACAAAAATCCCCAGCATAAATCCAAATTCTGAAGCTAGAAGGAAGTAATCAGTTCAAGTTCGAGTCAACAAAAGTTAGTCACAATAAAGAAAAAACAAGAAAAAAGGACAAAAAGAGAAAGTCAAGAAATTAATCCAAATGCAGAAGTGGATAAATACTCAAGACATGGTCGAGGTCACAAGCACTGCATACCGGGTTTTGGTCCGAAAAGAAGAAAAGGATGAACTAGTATCTACAACTGGCAAGTATCAATGTTCATATCAGAGTCCACATGAAGCACCATTCAAGACTCGAGATCAAGCTTCAGAAGACTCATAGATAGGAACCTTGTAACTAGTAGATGTGCTTAGTTTGTCTTTTTCAAATTTTGATTCTGATGTAATGGCAGGACCACGGACCGGAACCTCGGCGGAACGGAACCTCGATCTGCTCTTCACCTCGGTATACTCCATATTCTCACTCACTCTGAACTACATGTGGCCTGATTCTTTTATAATCAAGGATATGTAGGCAGCTCAGATACCAGGGCTCGGTCACACTCTCTTCCTTTTATTAGTTTTAGTCTACCCAAATAAGGGTCGAGTCAAAATACCTGTCTAGTCGTTCTTTGTCTGAAAACTCTTTGTATTTCCAGTTAAAGGGGGGCAGCTATAGACATGTGATTTTTGACCCTCCCCAGGATTTTTTATATTTTTAGCGTAAAATATTTAATTTAGCCTTAATATAGCTATTTCAGCTAATTTTGACTCTTTTACTTTATTTTCATCACAAAAATAAAAAATACAAAAAAAATATATAAATTTTAGTTTATGTATTTCTCATAAACTTGAAAAATACAAAAATAGCGCCTTATTTTTAATCTTTATATAATTTCGAAAATTATAAAAAAATAGTTTCATTAATATTTTTTAGTCATTTCAATCTTTAAAAAATACAAAAAATAATATTTTATATTTTTATCTTTATATAAAAATGAAAAATATAAATAAATAGTTATATTAATATTTTGTAGTTATTGTAATCTTGAAAAAATATAAAAATAGTTTTATTTTAATTGTCAGTCTCATTTTAATAGTTATTTTGCTTACGTAGGATTAATTAGATAACTTCGTGTTTCTATTCTCGGTTCCGGGCAAAGAATAATATTCGGATTCAAACGACCCATTTTTAGGCCTAATTTTCGGACCTAGCCCATAAGAATCTGAGCCCACCACGCATGGGGGACACACGTGGGGAACACGGACGGAACACAAGACATTCTTGGACCCATAAACCACGTGAGCCCCCCTCATTTTTGGTCTCTCACAATTTAAAACACAATATACAACACACACGCACAGAAAAAGAGGAGGGGGAGAAGACTCACGTTTTTGAACTACTGTTCATCTTCTTCATTTCAAAAAACCCTAAAAACCACCCATCGCCAGCTCCAGCCCCTCCATCCCCGTCTTCGACCAGCTCGTCAACCACCATTGTCGTCGTCCCCCATCCGCTATCCAGAGAAGCTCACGTTTTTGAAAAACATACTATTCATCTTCTTCTTAAAAACAACAACAAAAAACCCTAGCAACCCCTAACACCCAAACGACCCACGCCATAACCACCTGCTTCCCGCCTCCACCCTCCAGCAGCCATACTCCAGCGTCGTTAACCACCCAAATGACTAGCACCTCCAACCAAACAAACCAGTTTTCTTCAGCTTCGATCTCCTTTCACCTTCGACCAACGACCCCGACGTCCACCACGACCTCTCCAGTCGCACAACGTCACCATTCCAGCCACTGTCACGCGTAAACGACCACCTTCTGTTCCGTCACCATACTAGCCTCACGTCGTCCAAACACACTGACCAAACGACCCTCCATCTCATTCTTCTTCAACTCGTCGGAAAACACCATCCTCAAACTCATCGAGGTCTGTTCAAGTCGTCATTTCTATTTGTTGTTCGAAGTCGTTGATGGTTGCTTTAAGTCGGTAGCTCAAGTCAGTGGTATTCTGTTCCTTGGGTTGTGATTCCGTTCGAGTTCGTCCAGTTCTGGAGGTTTCGGGGTTCTGTCCGTTGGGTTTCGTCCAGGTTCGAGTTTTCTAGTCAATCGGTTCCGACTTCCTTGCTCTGGCCGTATCGATTTGTTCGACGTGTTTCACGGTTAGTTTGCTCAATGAAGAAAATTAAATAAGTATTGGTTTATTTGATTTTCTCATGTTTTACAGTTGTTTGCATTCAAACTTGTGTTACTTTGCTGGTATACAGTGTGTGAATATTCTGTTGGCTCCACGTAGTAACTCGTGTTTTATTATTGGTAAAAGGATATGCCTTATAAAAGAGCATGTTTGTGCAAGTAAATGTAATTTATTTGTTGGTAAAAATATATAAATATGTTATAGTGTGTATTCAGTAAATTGTATTACTTTGCTAAATTGAAAGCCGCAAAAGGTCTGTCATTTTGTTTTAATTCACATGTTGCTGTTAATCTTGGTTTGCTTTACTTTATTTGCTATTTGAGTTAATGTATAGTCTGTTGTTGACCATTTTCTTCGTTTAACACATTTCTTTCTCACAAATGGATTAGTATCATGCTTTGTCTCGTTAATTAGTAGGTATTTAAACTGCTCTATTTTGTTGAACGTTGGAGTTGGTATTTCATGAAAATTGGATGCTGTTAATAATTGAATATCGAATGGTTAGAGATTCTATTTCATGAAATGTATAATACGTTATTGGAGCTTAAAGGTAGATATTATTGCTAAACAATTTAATGCGCCCTGGAAATTTGTTGTGAATTAGATAATCTTTTACCAAGTATGTTTAATTTGCTAGGCCCATTAAGATCACATAGTTGCACTCTTTTATTAGTCCGTAAATAATCCTATAAGAAAAAAAATAGAAAATCATAGCTGTTTTAGGTTTGCCTTTAATAAAATGAGACGAGCCTCGCCAAATAAAACGCACAAATTGCGGGGCCCTCATAAACGTATATATATTAAAAATACTTCAAACTTCGGGATGGGCCGTTTAGTGAAGTGCACGGCCTTCCCCAAAATAATAACGTGTTGGACTCTTTAGGCGCATATTTTAATAACATTACTTTCTTAAATTCGGGTGCACATTTATGTGACCCAAATCCAAATCTCAACGAAGTTGAAATGTGTCAATAACCACGTGTACATTGATGTGACGTGGTTCGAGATACGCTTTCACAAAGTTGCAATTCTCTATTAAAATAATAATAATAATAATAAAAGCGGTGAAGAGTTAAAACTTGCATATAAGTTCATAATTGTTAAAATCAGGTAAATAAGCCAAATATGATAGTTGAGCGACCGTGCTAGAACCACGAAACCCGGGAATGCCTAACACCTTCTCGCGGGTTAACAGAATTCCTTATCCGGATTTCTGGTTCACGGACTGTTAAATCGAGTCATTCTTTTCCTCGATTCGGGATTAAACCGGTGACTTGGGACACCCTAAATCTTCCAAGTGGCGACTCTGAAATAAATAAATAAATTCCGTTTCGATTGTCCTTTAATTGGAAAAACTCCCTTACCCCTCTGCGCCCCTGTGGGCGCGGGCTAAAAGGAGGTGCGACAACCGTCTGATTTAAATCACCAAATAAGGTCAACCACTTGTTCTTTGTTGAGAACAAGTGAAGAACCTTATTTCGTGATAAAATCAGTCTTAAACATATGAGGAACTGAAGCATTAATTTTATTGTTATTTTTGATTTTGGCTTAAAGTTCGAACCCTAGTTCTTAAGATTCAAGTGGATTGGGCCATGTTCGAAGGAAGATGACTATGGATTAAATGGGAGGGGGGTCGTGGGGGTCATGGGGTGTTGATTTGGGATGATTTGGGGGCGGCGCCGCCACCAGGGAATCTTGTGGTGGCGCTAGGGTTCCCCGCTTTAAACTGATATTTGACGGGTTCCGGGTTGATTTGAGGGAAGGTGGTCGGGGATTTGGCTTGTGGATGTTGAGGGGATCATATGGTGTTAAGGTGGAGGCGAACAGAAATTTGTCGCCGGAGAGTCCGTTTGGTTTCTTGGAGATTCGAGAGGCTGTGCTGGGATTCGAAGAAAGCTGAGGGTGCATCGAGGATGAGGAGGTCACGGTGAATCGATGGTGTAAAACTGGGAAGGATTGGAGGTTGTCCGCCGCCGTGAGCGATTTCCGGCAGGCGACGGACAGTGGTGTGCGGTGGTGGAATTCAGGGCTGTCTCTGAGAGGTGAGAGACGAATGGGGGGATCTGATTTGGGGGTAGGGGGTTGAAGGCTTTAGGTATATTAAAATTAGGGAATTAATTAGAACCGTTGGATGATGGAAATCCAACGGCTGTGATTAATTCCTTAATAAAATAGGGTAGTTTGGTTTCAGGGTGGGGCTGGACCGGTTCGGGGTAAATGGGTCGGGGCAGGTTAGACGGATGTAGGGGTAGTCTTTGGAACATTGGATATGGATGGTTGAATGGTTGAGATCTTTTGGTCTTGAAAGGACGTAGTTTTACCACCATACTACGTCGTTTCACTAGCCTGGGTGAAGGGTTTCTTGGACCGGGTTTTGGGAGTGAGTTTGGGCTGGTTTGGGAGGGTTTGGCCGGGTAATTGGGTACTTTTGTTTGGGCTTGAAGGTTTTGGTCCAATCCGGGTCCTCTTTATTTTATTTATTATTTTTTTCTTTTCAATTTTATATCTAATTAAAATAAAATACAAATCTAAATTTAACCTTGACCAAATTATCCTAGAAATATTACTCAACTCTAAGTAGTAACTATCATAAATAATTAAATATCAAATTAAAAGAAAAACTACAGGATTTAACGCAAAACACTAGAATGCAAACTATGTTATTTTTGTGAATCTTTTCATTTTTGCAAAATAAACACTTGCTTAATTAATCTAAAATGTGAACTCGAATCCTAAATACAACACAATGCAACATATTTTTGTATTTTTATTAATTAAATAAAATACAAAGGCACAGACAAATATAGATAATAACAAAAATATCACGAAAGTTCACCTAATTGCACATAATAAAAACAGATAATTTTTGTTTGGTTTTGTGGGAGTAATTCATGTGAGGCAAAAATTACATGCTCACAGATCCCTTCTTACTTCTGATTGTATCGGCGTTAGCTGTTGGGTTGGCCCGTTGAGATCGTCTTCGTCTGCTCTTACTTCGGCACAGTAGGCATTGTGGATCTCTTCCCATGTGGCGGGGGGATAATTCATGAGTCGGCTGAGCAGCTTCTTGGTCGCTTTTGAACCGTCTCTTTTCAACCCGTTTTGGAAAGCCGCGACTGCCATTCCCTCTGATATATTTGGGAAACTCATTCTAACCCTGTTGAATCTGGCCAGGAAGTCCCTGAGTCCCTCACCTGTTGTTTTCCTGACAGCAAAGATATCGTTGATCCTAGCTTCGGCCTTCTTTGCTCCTACATGGGTGGTGGTGAACTTGTCCGCCATCTCTTCGAACGTCGATATTGTCCTAGCTGGTAGTTGGGAGTACCATGTTAAGGCCCCTCCTGTCAATGTTTCTCCGAACTTTTTCAGCAGCACGGACAGTACTTGCTCTTTTGATAAATCATTGCCTTTTACAGCGGTCACATAGTGGATCAGATGAACCTCGGGATCCGTAGTCCCGTTATATATTCTCAAGTATGATGGCATTTTGAAGGTTTTTGGGATTGGGTGAGGGGCAGCCTCCTCACTATACGGTAGTTCGACGAACCTTCCTACGTCGCATTTCGGCAGTAGCTTAGGGGCGCCAGGAATTTTGTCTACTCTTTCCTGGTGCTCTTTCATTTGATCACGAAGCGCTTTGTTCTCATTCTCCATTTCTTCCATTTTCTTAAGGATGGTTGCGAGTGCACCATCGCTGGCATCGATATCGACGTGAGTGTTGTTTGTTCGTAAAACACCGGGTTCACCAGTGGTGGTAGTGATATCTGACGCTGTCGAATCTCTGATATTCCCTTGAGGTAATTTTTCGAGCAAGCTACTTAGAGTGTTTGTCAACCATTCCTCTAGTAGCTTCTTGACTACTAGCGGTGTTTCCTTGGCTGCAGATGTAGAGGCCCCCTTTTCATGCAAAATCGTTAGATCTTCAAGTGAAGAGGGTGAGATCTCCCCCTTCGGTGCACTACTGGGTGTCATGCTTGTGATGTTTTCTCTACCGGCCTCGTTGAAGTGGCCTATGAGGTTGGTTGCGACATCTGCTATTGTCTTCATCCTTGCTTCTCTTTCTGCCATCGTTTGGATTCTATAGAGTATGATGAACGGTGATTGTTGTTGTTTTCTTTTTTGATACCATGGGTGTGAACTATGATTTCGATTGCCGAAATTCTCACAAACGACGCCAAATTGTTTGACTCAAAAGTTATCGAACACTTTCCAAGCAATTCAATCAAAAGAAATTAAGGGCAAATCGTAATCGAAGATAGTATGACCCTAGGATATTCCAAATGCCTCGTTTATCTTGGTCTTAGTATATGAGAGAGATATTCAAAGAGAGAGAGAGAGAGAGAGAGAGAGAGAGAGAGAGAGAGAGAGAGAGAGAGAGAGAATCGTTCAGAGAGATAGGGAGAGAGGATTCTTCAGAGAGATAGAGAGAGAGAGAAATTTTGTTATTATCTTTTGTTATCCCCCATCTTACAATGCTGGGATTCCCTTTATATATTAAGGGACCCTCCTCGAAATATTAAAATAAATAGAAACTAAATACATATCCTTGAGGGGTCGATGGAGCTTGTGGTGTCGTTT
>MU738656.1:0-21377 GCA_026770625.1 Nicotiana glauca | reverse complement strand
ATATATATATATATATATATATATATATATATATATATATATATATATATATATATATATATATATATATATGTGTGTGTGTGTGTGTGTGTGTGTGTGTGTATGTGTGTGTGTGTGTGTGTGTGTGTGTCTACACAAGTTGTTTTAGGTAGGTCCTGTCTAGCCTCGTCACTACTTCGCCGGGGTTAGGCCAGGCATTTACCAGCACATGGGGTCGGTTGTGCTGATGCTACAATTCTGTGCTTTTTGCATAGATTACGGTACCGGAGCAGCTTTTGGACCACAACAGTAGCCTATTCGACTGGGAGCTGACTTTAGTCCAGGGACTTCGAGGTAGCCTAGCTGGCGTTCGCAGGCAGGAGTCCTTTTTCTATGTTTAGTTTGTTTTCCTTGTACCGAGACATACGTTTTGTATTTCCATTTCAGGCTTCTTTGTAGCACTCTTTAGTAGTCCGTGAGCTAGTGACACTAGATTTTGGGTAGAGATATGTTTTAAACTTCCGCATCTTAATTTTATTTTTATTAAACTTAAGTCTTCCGCTCTTATTTAATTGTCTTCCGTATATTCATATTGTTGAGATTTATCAGAGAATGTTTAAAGTTTTTGTTGGCCTAGCTCCGTTAGTAGGTGCCATCACGACTCCCGATGGTGGAAAATCCGGGCCGTGACAAAAATGAAGAGATTCTCGCCTTTATGTAGTAGGGAGTTTCAATCCTAGTACAAGTCCAAATAAGATAAAATAAAAATTCTCTTCTAGTATGCCAAGAAACGCAGTTGACATCGGGCGAGATTTGTGCCGTAATATCCAGTTGAGGGCGGATATTTCGACACATTGTTTGTCCTTTTTGAACGTCTTTCTTTTACCTCGATTCTTCGTTTTGCTCGAGCTTGTTTTCTTTCATGTTTGGCCATGTTCGAATCTCAGTGTGTCATTCTTTCCGGGCTCTGATCTGGGGAACCCTCAGTTCTACCCGAGCATGTAATGATCAACTACGTCGTCCCATGTTTCTTCATCGGGAAATCTAGGACTTCAGTCCCGATTTTACCCGCACACAATACTATTAATGTATTTCATGTAGAAAGTATATTTTTCTCATATGCTCAAATATTGCTCCAATACTTTTCTCATATCCTCATATATTAAAATAAATTGAGTTAATAAATATGTGTTATGAGTCATCAGACATATGGTAACGTTATTTACTCCCTTGTCCCTTGTTGTGGGAATTTATTGACTGGAAAAAGCTATTGAGATTATTTATCATTTTTGTCCTTTCATACTTGTATTCTGTATTAGCCATTAGATACTTAGTTAATTTTGAGTAATTGTACAACTACTATAAATAGGACATTACCTTTGTATTTTTTTTTCTAAGAGTTGAAATAATGAGACCAACTCTTTCTTTTTAGAAGGTTCATTCATATAATTGTTTTTTTCTCTCTCTCTAATTGTGCGATATGATCCGCCATTAGAGCTCGAACTGAGCTAATCTTTTTCTCTTCAATTATCTTCAAACTTTTACATGGTATCAGAGCAGGATGACGACCTGAAGTCTCATCTCCTCTTGATTTTTCATTCTTCTGCTCACAAATTTAGAAATTCACTCATTTTTGGAAATTAGGGTTCCTGTGTGGAAATCAACAAATTAGTTAGTCATTTCTAGCAATTCATCTTCATCGATAACCATTTCATCTGAGTTAATTCGAATCCTGGCCGGAGAAAATGAAGCCCCAGTGACCTCAGTGACGAGCAAAACCCTAGATTCAACAAGTCCACTATACATGCATCCATCAAAAAGTGCTGGATCTATGCTAGTTCTGATAGCCTTTGACGGAGCTGGTTACAGATCATGGAGAAGAGGAATCCTCAGAGCACTCTCCGTGAAAAACAAATTAGGGTTTATTACCGAAAAATGTAAGAAGCCAGACTCTGATTCGATAGACCTTGATCAATGGGAGTGATGCGACGATATGGTAACTTCATGGATATTAAACTTATTATCTAAGGATCTAGAGGATAGCTTGCAATACGTCAATGATGCTAAGGAGCTTTGGCAAGAACTAGAAGACATATACGATCAAACCAATGGGGCCAAGTTGTATCAACTGCAAAAAAAAAAAGATCAATGATCTGAGCCAAGGAAGCCTGGAAATCACTGGATATTATACGAAAATGAAGAAACTGGGAAGCACTTAATACCCTGAATGTTCATGCCAAATGTGCTTGCAAATGCACCTGTGGAGCAAGAGAAAATGTACATAAAGCTGAACAGGATAGAAGATTGGGGCTCAATGAAGTGTATACTGTCGTGAGAGGGAGTATTCTGATGATGAACCCTCTCCCAACAATAGCTCAATCTTTCTCTATTCTCATTCAAGAGGAGAAACAAAGGGAAGTCAATCCAAACAATAGTTTTTCAATGGACTCTGCTGCCTTGAATGTGAGTGGGTCAGGAAATGGCAATTTCAGAACTAACTACAATCAACAGGGAAATAACAACACATACAGTGAATATAAGGGAAACCAACTTAACAGCAGACCTAGAACATTCTGTGACTACTGCATGAGGCCAGGGCACACTAAGGACAAATGCTACAAACTTCATGGATTCCCACAGAGTTCCAGGTTCAATAAGGGAAGAAGAATTGCTAGAAATGTATTTGGACCACCAAATAAAGCTGATACAGTAAAGGATTATGGCAATGGCCCTCAAGAACAGGAACAAAATTGACACATGCATAGCCAAACTAAAGAACAATATGTACAACTACTCACCATTCTGGAAAGCTTTCAAGGATGAGCAAATAAATCCACAAGTAATTGCATCAATGGAGGAGCTATGAACTTTGCAGGTATTTTAGCATGCTCTACTCATTTTGACTCTAATAATCATTTGTATGATAGTTATAGTTCAAATGCTGACACTTGGATCCTTGATTCTAGAGCCACAAATCATATGACTGTCATGACCCAAACCCCGCACTGGTCGTGATGGCGCCTCTCGTGAATACGAGGCCATCCAACTAACCCAACTCGTCTTTTCAAAATAATTAAACATGAATAAACAGCTTAAACATTACTTAATACTATTAATTAGCGGTAATACAATCCAACACAGCCCTAACCGGGGTGTCACAAGTCACGAGCATCTATTAGAGTGCAAGTACAACTACAAGGTCTCAAAGTACACGAATCAAGAAAAATGAACAAAGGGAGAAAAATGATGCTGCGAACGCTGGCAGTCACCTCGTTAAACTCCGATATCTCTGACTTTGATCAGCCAAACCCGCTACCGGGTGAATAAATACCTGCATCTGCATAGGGGGTGCAGGGAGTAAAGTGAGTACTCCAACTCAGTGATTAATAAAGGTAAATAATAACTGAGCGGTAATAAATTACATATGGCAAATCATTATGTTGTATAGAGCAGTGTAAACCTTTTTTTTAAAATAGTGAAGCGGTGAAATCTTTAGAGAAACATCTTATCTCAGTTTAAACCTCTTTTGAAAATGACTTTTTTCAGCGTTTACGCAAGTGAATGCAAAACAAATAGTGCAGATAAGCACAGAATTCCGCCCCTCGGGCACAACACTCAGTTATCAGATAATGCAAGAATATCAGGTAAATATTGCAAGAAGTAGCACAAGCAACAGATAATGGTAGACAAATGAAATAAGGTAAACACATCAAATACCAGTACCGCTGGGCGTGCAACCCGATCCACATATCGCTGCGGCGTGCAGCCTGATCCATTTATCGTCGATAGTGCTCACTGGGGATATGAAGACTCCGGGAGGGGCCCCTTACGGCCCAAGCGCAATATCAAGCCATCTCGTGGCATCAAATCTAGGCCCTCGACCTCATATCAAATCGGTATCTCACTACTGCGGCGTGCAATCCGATCCATATATATATATTGTTGCGGCATGCAGCCCGATTCAAAAATATCCTCACAATACAGGTCCTCAGCCTTACTCAGTCAAAAATCACATAAGACACTAGGACAACAGTAAAACATGATGCTCAGCCCAATATTGTTGAAAATATCATTTCAAGTGTTAAAGTAAAATAAACTTGGCTGAGTCTTAGAAACAGTGGAAAATGCATGACCGAGTTCAAGTATAAAATTAAAACAATGAGGAAATATCAACAACAATCCCCGAAGGGTTCAAATAGCTGGCACGAAGCCCAAATATGGCAATCAGCCCAAATTATGATGATAACCAGTAAATTTT
This sequence comes from Nicotiana glauca, assembly GCA_026770625.1. Lineage (NCBI taxonomy): Eukaryota > Viridiplantae > Streptophyta > Magnoliopsida > Solanales > Solanaceae > Nicotiana > Nicotiana glauca. The sequence goes on along the minus strand of MU738656.1, from coordinate 17,140 downwards.
ATTCAAATATGCAGTAAATTTATCAATCGGGATAGACCATGTCACAATCTCCAATGGTGCTCTACCCCACGCTCGCTATCTGGTGTACAAGTCACCTCAATATAGAACTACGATGTGCAAATACGGGGTTTCAAACCCTCAGAATATCATTTACAATCATTACTCACCTCGAACCGGCGAAATCTCTAGCTCGCGATGCCTTTGCCCCTCAAATCGGCCTCCACGCGCGTCGATTCTATCCAAAATCAGAGCAAATACATCACAATATGCTAAGGGAACGAAGCCCAAACGAAAACAATCAATAACGAGTACAAATCCAGAAATTACCAAAATCCGAGTCCCGGGTTGTGACGACCCAAAGGGTTATCACTTGTTTTCTCTCTTTTTTGTACTTTCAAGGCCTTGAAAACCTCACTTTTAGTTGTCTCGATTTGCGTGCGCAGTTCGGTTGCGTAGCCGAAAAGCTTAAATATGAATTTTATGTGAAAAATGATGAATTTTGATATTAATATGATTAAAGTTGACTTTGGTCAATATTTTGGGTAAACGGACCCGGATCCGTGATTGGACGATCCCGGAGGGTCCGTAAAAAAATATGGGACTCGGACGTATGCCCGAAATCGAAATCCGAGGTCCCGAGCCCGAGAAATAAATTTTTAAAAGAAATTGTTTTTCTGAAATTGATATGGAAATTTGAAATAAAAATGGATTAGAAGACTGTGGTATCGGGCTCGTATTTTGGTTCCGACGCCCGGTACAAGTCTTATATATGGTTTAAGCGCTTTCTGTGAAATTTGGTTGAAATCGAACGTTATTAGACGTGTTTTGAACCTAAATATCTAAAAAATAAAAGTTTATGAAGTTGGATGAAAAAGTGATGATTTTGAGGTTTGATTACTCGTTCTTGATGTTATTTTGGCGATTTGATCGCACGGTTGAGTTCGTATGAGGTTGTTGAGATAGTGTGTATGTGTTTGGTTAGGAGCCATGAGGTCTCGGGAGTGTTTCGGAGGTGGTTCGGGGTGTTTTGAACTTAGTAGAAAGTTGCAGAAAAATCTAATATTTTTTCTCAGGGAATTCCTTCTTCGCGATCGCACTCTCTCCGTCACGTTCGCGTTCAGGCCCTCGCGAACGCCTACGGTTATTTGAGCTTGAGGGCCCAACATCACTTTCATCTTCGCATTCGCGTGCATACCACCGCGATCGCGAAGCTTTACTGTTTCCTTCCCCGCGTTCGCGTTAGGGTCCACGCGTTCGCGTAGACCAATCCCAGAACCCCTGCCCTTTTCCTTCTACGCGTTCGCGTCTTATCGTCTGCGTTCGCATTGCCCTTTCTGATAACCCTTCTCGAGCGCGATCCCCTTTCCCGCAAACGCGAAGGGCAATTTTGCCCAGTGATTTTAAATACCCAAAACAGAACAGTGACGGGATTTTTCACCCAAAAACACACGAACTCATCTTCTCCACATCCCATAGGCGATTTTTAGAGCTCTTTTTCACCAAAGCTTCTTAGGTAAGTATTAACTTGTTTCCTTCATTTTCCTTCATCATTTATCAAATTCTTAGGCTCAAATCATGTAATCTTGGGTTGAAATTGGGGAAAATGGGTAGAGTTAGGGCTTTTCAATTTTCTTTGATTTAGACCTCGTTTTGGGGTCATATTTGAAAACAAATTGTATATCCGAGATCGTAGGGGAATGGGTGATATGGAAGCGAGCCCAAGGGCGATTTTGGAATTTTTGGAAGAAAGGTTGGGAATCTATATTTAGGCATTGAGTTTGATTTGTTTAGCTATTATTGATATTATAAAGTCGTTATTTCATAGATTTGATTGAGTTGGAACCAAATTCGAGAGGGAAGGCGGTCGTTGTGGACTAATTTAGCCGTGGAAGTTGAGGTAAGTTTTCGGTCTAACCTTAGCTTGAGGGATTAGGAGTTGAGTCATAATTGCTACTTGTTATGTGTTGAGTACGACGTATGGGCATGATGACGAGTATCCATATGTTGGTGTCAAACACAACCGTGGGTCTTAAATTGATAATTGTGTATGCTTAATTGACTCTATAAAAGACATGGTTGCTGAACCTTGATACTGAGTATTGGTTTTAACTATACTACAAAGAAATCTCATAGGTTTGGCTATAGCTGGACCTCCCTTGCGGGGATAGTGGATTTATTATTCTTGTTCCCTTGCTGGGAAACCATTATATTATCTTTTTCCCTTGCGAGGACTATATTGTGTATTGTGTTGAAAGAAATAGGAGCGAGTGACGCCTACCACACATTATATACTGAAATGGGAGCGAGTGCTATGCCTATCACACATTACACATTGAAATGGGAGCGAGTGGTATGCTTACCACATATTATACACTGAAATGGGAGCGAGTGGCATGCCTACCACACATTGCTCATTGAAATGGGAGCGAGTGGTACACCTACCACACATTATACATTGAAATGGCAGCGAGTGGTACGCCTACCACACATTACACACTGAAATGGGAGCGAGTGATATGCCTACCATACATTATATATTGAAATGGGAGCGAGTGGTACGCCTACCACACATGATATATTGAAATGGGAGCGAGTGGTATGCCTACCACACATGACATATTGAAATGGGAGCGAGCGGTATGCCTACCAGACATGACATATTGAAATGGGAGCGAGTGGTATGCCTAACACGAGTCATGATGAGACGGGATCGGGTTGCACGCCTGCAACAAGATGAGTTGGATATGAAAGTGGTCTTATTTCCTTTATCCTGTGTTAGAAGCTGAGTTGTAAATGTTTACTCTTTTACCCTGATACTTTATTTTATTTGCTACCCCATAAGCATGTTTCCCTCTCCCAGCTTTAATTGTTTATTTTTCGCTATTATTTCGTTGTATTTGTGTGTGTATATATATATATGCACATGTTTGTCTGGAGTCTGGTCCTAGCCTCGTCACTACTTCGTCGGGGTTAGGCCAGACACTTACCAACACATGGGGTCAGTTGTGCTGATGCTATACTCTGTGCATCTTTTTGCACAGATCCAGGTGTTGGAGCAACATTTGAGTAGCAGTAGCATTCTGGGAGCGAGCTTTCAGTCCAGGGACATTCGAGGTAGACTTGCTGACGTCCGCATGCCCGGAGTTCCTTTCTATTTTATTCAGTTTGTTATCATTTGTACTGAAGCAGACAGTTTTATGTTTCATTCAAACCTTGTATTTAGTATTCTCTAGACGTTCGTGATTATTGTGACCCCAGTCTTGGGTAGAGAATTTTGTTACACTTCCGCATTTCTTTCGGTTAATTATATTCGAGACTTCCGCTTTATCATATTATGTTTTTTTCATTAAATGGACGATAATTGCTAAAAGAAGTAAATTAAGTTGGCTTGCGTAGCTCCTATTAGTAGGAGCCATTACGACTCCCGAGGGTAGGAAATCCGGGTTGTGACAAGTTGGTATCAGAGCACTAGGTTACATAGGTCTTACAACTCACGGACAAACTCGGTAGAATCTGAGGAATCGGTACGGAGACGTCTGTATTTATCCCCAGAGGATAAAAAGTTAGGAAAATTTCACTTTTGTTCTTTCTTGTCGGGCGATTCTGTTTCTCAAATACTTTTTGTCTTTCTACTCTATTCTTTCGCAGATGGCAAAAACACGTGCTTCCTCTTCTACCGCGCAGCAGCCCGAGCCCCTAGCAGCAGCTCCTACGAGAGGCAGAGATCGAGGCCGAGGCCGTTCCAGAGGCTGAGGCAGGGGCAGAGCTCAACCCCGAGAAGCAGCCCCAGAGGTGGAGCCTCAAGTTGATTATGACGAGGAGGTTCCAGCCCCAGTAACTCTGGTGGGCCCAGCTCAGGTCCCAGAGGGGTTCATAGCCACCCCAGTTCTTCAGGATGCTTTGGTCAGATTGGTAGGCTTTGTGGAGGGCTTCATTCGAGCGGGTTTGCTTCTAGGAGTTCAGCCAGCGGTGGCAGATCAGTCAAGTACGGTGGCTTAGGCCGGGAGTGAGATCACTTTTCAGGAGGCGGCCAATGTAGGTCATAGAGTTGAGGTGGTCCTGCCACAGGGAGGCGGTCATAGTTCGGATAAGAGGCCCCGACATGTAGGCAGATTCAATGGTACCTCGTCTGGAGGTGGAGGTACTTATGGTAGAGGCCATCCTCCCAGGCCCTTTCAGTAAGCTCTCTAGGTCACTCATGGTACTTCTGGTGGTCATTCAGGTCGACAGGGTCAGCCTCGATTTCCGCAGCTACAATAGTCGCATGGATATTATGAGTGTGGCGAGTATGATCATCTGCCCGAGGTTGAGGGGTGCTCAGCCATAGCAGTCGAGGTCTTGCTATGCTTGTGGTGACTCGAGGCATATTGTCAAATTTTGCCCTCGAGCTTCTAGCAGCTCTCAGCATCATAGTTCTCGTACTAGGATTCAGGCACCAGAGGTTCCACAACCTGCCTAGCCAGCTAGAGGTGGTGGAAGGAGTGTTAGAGGTGGAGGTAGAGGTCATAGAGGTAGAGCTCAGGCCACCAGGAGTGGAGGCTAGCCTACAGCAGGTCATCCCAGAGAGGTAGTTTAGGGTGGTGGGGCTTAGCCCCGATGTCATACTCTTCCTGCTAGGCTAGAGGCTGAGTCGGCAGATACAATTATTACAGGTACTATTCTGATTTGTGATAGAGATGCTTCAGTGCTATTTGACCCTGAGTCTATGTATTCGTATGTGTCATCCTATTTTGCACCATACTTGGTCATGCCTATTGATGCTTTGGGTATTCCTATTTATGTATCTACACCAGTGGGCGATTCTATAGTAGTCGACCGAGTGCATTGTTCCTATGTGGTAGTGTTTGAGGGTCTCGAGACTCGTGTTAATTTATTGCTCTTAGACATGATGGATTTAGACGTTATATTAGGGATGGATTTATTTTCCCAATATCATGATGTCTTGGATTGTCACGCCAAGACCATGACCTTGGCTTTACCAGATTTATCTCGTTTGGAGTGGAGAGGGACCCCAGGTCATGCCACCCACAGACTTATTTCATATGTGAAGGCTTGACGCATGGTCGAGATGGGGTGTTTAGCTTATCTGGTGTATGTTCCCGATTCCAGCGCAGAGGTTCCTTCTATTGATTCTGTTCCTATTGTTCGGGAGTTCCCCGAGGTTTTCCCTTTTGACCTGCCGGGTATGCCGCTCAAAAGGGATATTGATTTCTGTATTGATCTGGCTCCGGGCACTTAGCCCATTTCCATTCCACCATAACGCATGGCCCCGGCAGAGTTGAAAGAGTTAAAGGATTAGTTGCAGGATTTGCTTAAGAAGGGTTTCATTAGACCCAGCATTTCACCTTGGGGTGCGCCAGTGTTATTTGTGAAGAAAAAAGGATGGTTCGATGAGGATGTGCATTGATTACCGGTAATTGAACAAAGTGACGATAAAGAACAAATATCTACTACCGAGGATTGACGATTTGTTCGACCAGCTTCAGGGTGCCAAGGTGTTTTCAAAGATAGACTTGAGATCTAGCTACCATCAGCTGAGGATTAGGGCATCTTATGTGCCTAAGACAGTTAGCTACCATCAGCTGAGGATTAGGGCATCTTATGTGCCTAAGACATCATTTCGCACTTGGTATGGGCATTATGAGTTTTTGGTCATGTCATTTGGGTTGACCAATGCCCCAGCAGCATTTATGGAGTTGATGAACCGAGTGTTCAGGCCTTTTTTACACTTGTTCGTGATAGTCTTTATTGATGATATTTTGGTGTACTCCAGCAGCCAGGAGGAGCACGAGCAGCACCTCAGAGTGGTTCTTCAGACTCTGAAGGATAGTCAGTTATATGCTAAGTACTCGAAGAGTGAGTTATGGTTGAGTTCAGTTGCATTTATGGGTCACGTTGTATCAGTAGAGGGTATTCAGGTGGACTCAAAGAAGATTGAGGCAGTCAAGAACTAGCCTCGACTAGCATCATCTACAGAGATTCAGAGTTTCTTAGGGTTGGCAGGCTACTATCGTCGGTTCGTGGAGGGTTTTTTATCTATTGCAACCCCGATGACCAGATTGACCTAGAAGAGTGCCCAGTTTTGATGGTCAGATGAGTATGGGGCGAGCTTTCAGAAGCTCAAGACAGCTCTGACTACAGCACCGGTATTGGTTTTGCCCACAGGTTCAGGGCCTTATACAGTCTATTGTGATGCTTCCCGTATTGGGCTTGGTGCAGTATTGATGCAGGATGGCAAAGTCATTGCCTATGCTTCGAGGTAGTTGAAGATCTACGAGAAGAATTATCCGGTTCATGATCTAGAGTTGGCAGCCATTGTTCATGCTTTGAAGATTTGGAGGCATTACCTATATGGTGTGACATATGAGGTGTACACTGATCACAAGAGTCTTCAGTACTTGTTCAAGCAAAAGGAGTTGAATTTGAGGCAGAGTAGGTGGTTGGAGTTGTTGAAAGACTATGATATTACTATCTTGTACCACCCAGGGAAGGCCAATGTGGTGGCCAAAACATTGAGTAGAAAGTCAGCCAACATGGGTAGTCTTACTTATATTCCGGTCAGCGAGAGACTGCTTGCTTTGGATGTTCAGGCCTTGGCCAATCGATTCGTGAGATTGGATATTTCTGAGCCTAGCAGAGTGTTAGCTTGCACGGTTTCTCGTTCTTCATTATTGGAGCATATCCATAATCGACAGTTTGATGATCCCCATTTGTGTGTGCCGAGAGACACGGTGCAACGTGGAGGTTCCAATAGGGTGACCTTAGATGATAATGGTGTTTTTGATATTGTAGGGGCGATTTTGTGTACCCAATGTCGATAAGATTCTAGAGTTGATCTTAGCGAAGGCCCATAGTTCATGGTATTCTATTCACCCGGGCGCCGCGAAGATGTATCAGGACTTGCGGCAGCATTATTGGTGGCGTAGGATAAAGAAGGATATTGTTGCATATGTGGCTCGTTGTTTGAACTGTCAGCAGGTTAAGTATGAGCATCAGAGGCCTGGTGGTTTATTTCAGAGGATTGAGCTTCTCGAGACGAAGTGGGAGAGGATTACCTTGGATTTCATTACCGGACTTCTGTTAACTCGAAAGAAATTCGATGCAATATGGGTTATTGTTGATAGACTGACCAAGTCAGCACATTTCATTCATGTAGCAGTCTCCTATTCATCCGAGAGGTTAGCTGAGATTTATATCCGGGATATTGTTCGCCTTCACGGTGTGCCGGTATCTATCATTTCGGATAAGGGAACGCAGTTTACCTCGCATTTCTGGGTGCAATTCAGCAAGAGTTGGGCAGACGGGTTGAGTTGAGCACAGCGTTTCATCCTCAGATAGACGGTCAGTTCGAGCGGACTATTCAGATTTTGAAGGATATGCTCCAGGCTTGTGTTATCGACTTTGGAGGTTCGTGGGATCAGTTTTTGCCTTTAATGGAGTTTGCCTATAACAACAGCTACCAGTCCAGCATTCAAATGGCTCCATATGAGGCGTTGTATGGTTTGAGCCGGGAGAGGCTCGGTTATTGGGTACAGATTTAGTTCAGGAGTCCTTAGATAAGGTCAACATCATTCAGGACAGGCTTCGTTCGGCTCAGTCGCGGAAAAAGAGTTATGCAGATCGTAAGGCTCGAAATGTAGCTTTCATGGTTGGTGAGCGGGTATTGCTTCGAGAGTCGCCTATGAAGGGCGTGATGAGATTTGGGAAGAAGGGCAAGCTTAGCCCTAAGTTTATTGGTCCGTTTGAGATTTTCGATCGTGTGGGAGAGGTGGCTTATAGACTTGCCTTGCCGCCTAGCTTGTCAGCCGTGCATCCAATGTTTCATGTGTCCATGCTTTGGAGGTAGCACGGCGATCTAGCCCACATGTTAGATTTCAGCGCTGTCCAGTTGGACAAGGATCTATATTATGAGGAGGAGCCGGTAGTTATTCTAGACCGGCAGGTTCGACAATTGAGGTCAAAGAGTTTTCCTTCAGTGCGTGTTCAATGGAGAGGTCAGCCTCCTGAGGCATTGACATGGGAGTCCGAGTCTGATATGTGGAGCCGTTATCCTCATCTTTTTCCCGACTCAGGTACTTCTTTCTTTTGTCCGTTCGAGGACGAACGGTTGTTTTAGAGGTGGAGAATGTGACGACCCAAAGGGTCATCACCTATTTTCTCTCTTTTTCCGTGCTTCCGAGGCCTTGAAAACCATATTTTTAGTTGCCTCGATTTGCGTGCACCGTCCGGGCGCGTAGCCGGAAAGCTTAAATATGAATTCTGTGTGAAAAATTGATGAATTTTGATATTAATATGATTAAAGTTGACTTTGGTTAACATTTTGGGTAAACGGACCCGGACCCGTGATTGGACGGTTTCGGAGTGTCCATAAAAAAATATGGGACTCGGGCGTATGCCCGAAATCGAAATCCGAGGTCCCGAGCCCGAGAAATAAATTTTCAAAAGAAATTATTTTTCTAAAATTTATATGGAAATTTGTAATGAAAATGGATTAGAAGACTGTGGTATCGGGTTCGTATTTTGGTTCCGACGCCTGGTACAAGTCTTATATATGGTTTAAGCGCTTTCTGTGAAATTTGGTTGAATTCGAACGTTATTTGACGTGTTTCGAACCTAAATACCTAAAAATGAAAGTTTATGAAGCTTGATGAAAAAGTGATGATTTTGAGGTTTGTTCCTCGTTCTTGATATTATTTTGGCAATTTGATCGCACGGTTGAGTTCGTATGAAGTTGTTGTGTTAGTGTGTGTGTGTTTAGTTAGGAGTCCCGAGGGCTCGGGAGTGTTTTCGAGGTGGTTCGGGGTGTTTTGAACTTAATAGAAAGTTGCAGAAAAATATGATATTTTTGCTCAGGGATTTCCTTCTTCGCGATCGTACTCTCTCCGTCGCGTTCGCGTAGCTTTTTGTCCTTCCTTCTTAATGTTCACGTTCGGGCCCTCACGAACGCCTAAGGTTATTTGACCATGAGGGCCCAACATCACTTTCTTCTTCGCGTTCGCGTGCATACCACCACGATCGCGAAGCTTTGCTGTTTCATTCCCCGCGTTCGCGTAGACCAATCCCAGGACCCCAACCCTTTTCCTTCTACGCGTTCGCGTCTTAACGTTCGCATTCGCGATGCCCTTTCTGATAACCCTTCGCGAACGCGATCCACTGCCCGCGAACGCGTAGGGATATTTTGCCCAGTGATTTTATATACCCAAAACAGAACAGTGACGGGATTTTTGACCAAAAAACACACGAACTCATCTTCTCCACAGCCCATAGGCGATTTATAGAGCTCTTTTTCACCAAAACTTCTTAGGTAAGTATTATTTAACTTGTTTCCTTTATTTTCCTTCATCATTTTATCAAATTCTTAGGCTCAAATCATGTAATCTTGGGTTGAAATTGGGGAAAAAGGGTAGAGTTAGGGCTTTTCAATTTTCTTTGATTTAGACCTTGTTTTGGGGTCGAATTTGAAAACAAATTGTATATCCGGGCTCGTGGGGGAATGGGTGGTATGGAATTGGTTCGAACCTCGTGTTTTGACCAAGCGGGCCCGGGGGTGATTTTGAAATTTTTGGAAGAAATGTTGGGAATCTATATTTAGGCATTGAGTTTGATTTGTTTAGCTATTATTGATATTATAAAGTCGCTATTTCATAGATTTGATTGAGTTGGAGCCGAATTTGTGAGGGAAGACGGTTGTTGTGGACTAATTCAGCCGTGGAAGTTGAGGTAAGTGTTCGGTCTAACCTTAGCTTGAGGGATTAGGAGTTGATTCATAATTGCTACTTGTTATGTGTTGAGAACGACGTATGGGCATGGTGACGAGTATCCATATGTTGGTGTCAAGCACGACTGTGGGTCTTAAATTGATAATTGTGTATGCTTAATTGACTCTATAAAAGTCTTGGTTGCTGAGCCTTGATACTGAGTATTGGTTTTAACTATACTACGTAGAAATCGCATAGGATTGGTTATAGCTGGACCTCCCTTGCGGGGATAGTGGATTTATTATTCTTGTTCCCTTGCCGGGAAACCATTATATTATCTTTTTCCTTTGCCAGGACTATATTGTGTATTGTGTTGAAAGAAATGGAAGTGAGTGGTACGCCTACCACACATTATATACTGAAATGGGAGCGAGTGGTACGCCTACCACACATTACACATTGAAATAGGAGTGCTACGCCTACCACACATTATACACTGAAATGGGAGCAAGTGGTACGCCTACCACACATTACACACTAAAATGGGAGCGAGTGGTACCTCTACCATACATTATACACTGAAATGGGAGCGAGTGGTACGCCTACCACACATTACATATTGAAATGGGAGCGAGTGGTACACCTACCACACATGATATATTGAAATGGGAGGGAGTGTTACGCCTACCGCACATGATATATTGAAATGGGAGCGAGTGTTACGCCAACCACACATGACATATTGAAATGGGAGCGAGTGGTACGCCTACCACATATGACATATTAAAATGGGAGCGAGTGGTACGCCTACCACATATGACATCAAAATGGGAGCGAGTGGTACGCCTACCACTAGTCATGATGAGATAGGATCGGGTTGCACGCCTGCAATAAGATGAGTTGGATATGAAAGTGGTCTTATTTCCTTTATCCTGTGTTAGAAGCTGAATTGTAAATGTTTACGCATATATATATATATGCACATGTTTGTCTGGAGTCTGGTCCTAGTCTCGTCACTACTTCGCCGGGGTTAGGCTAGACACTTACCAGCACATGGGGTCGGTTGTGCTGATGCTACACTCTGTGCATCTTTTTGCACAGATCCAAGTGTTGGAACAGCATTTGAGTAGCAGTAGCATTCTGGGAGCGAGCTTTCAATCCAGGGACATTCGAGATAGCCTTGCTGACGTCCGCAGGCCCAGAGTCCTTTTCTATTTTATTCAGTTTGTTATCATTTGTACCGAAACAGATAGTTTTATGTTTCATTCAAACCTTGTATTTAGTATTCTCTAGACGTTCGTGAGTATTGTGACACCAGTCTTGGGTAGAGGATTTTGTTACACTTCCGCATTTCTTTCGGTTAATTATATTTGAGACTTCCGCTTGATCATATTATGTTTTGTTTTCATTAAATGGACAATAACTGCTAAAAGAAGTTAATTAAGTTGGCTTGCCTAGCTCCTATTAGTAGGCGCCATCATGACCCCCGAGGGTAGAAAATCCGGGTCGTAACACGGGTCCACTTCTCGAAACTCAGAAATTTTTACATCATTAGATTTCTCGTCTCCCCACGAGTTCATACATACCAAAATCACAAGGATCGGAGTTCAATTGACCCGTTAATTCCCATATTTAAGATATCTTAAACTCAAGCCCGTAACCTCCATTTTTAGTCCATAAATTCCTTAAATTTCAGTCTTAATTCACAAAATATTACCATAGAAATGTGTTTTCGGTCCGAAATTCTTACCTTAACAAAGTTCCCTTGAAATCCCTCTCTCAAATCGTCCAAAAGCTCTCAAGCCAAAGTCCAAAGATGGTGAAATAATTCAATTTCGCGAAATGGAATAACTTATATGCTCTGCCAGACATTTTCGCATTTGCGACTCACCAACAGCTTCTGCGGTTCCGCTTTTGCAGTTATTACTCCGCTTCTGCAAAAATTATTAAAACTGGCCACATCCGCATCTGTGATCATTCTTCCGCATTTGCGGTCCCTGACATTCCCCTCGAATCCGCTACTGCGGTTAAACTCCCGCATCTGCGGCATCGCAGATGCGGTCACCCTACTACTTCTACGGTCTCTGCACATCTGCCCCTTTTTCGCTTCTGCGATAAATCGCTCGTTTCTGCAGCGCCGCATCTGCGGTCCCCTAACCGCAAATGCGAAAATACCAGGAACAGCAATATTAGCTACTGCAAAAAAATTCCAATTTCTATGAATTCATTCCGAAATCACCCCGAGGCCCTTGGAACCTCAACCAAAAGCACAAACATATTCTAACACCTTATTCAAACTTGTACCAACCTTCAAATCATCTCAAACAACACCAAATCGCCCAAAACACATCGGATTCAAGCTTAAGTTTCTAAAATCTTCCGAAATACGCTTTTGATCAAAAACCCAACCAAACCACGTCCGAATGACCTGAAATTTTGCACACATATCCCAAATGACATAACAGAACTACTGAAACTTCTGTAATTTCATTCCGACCTCTATATTAAAATCTCACTTATCAACCGGAAAACGCCGAAATCTAATTTCGCTAATTCAAGCCTAAACCTTCCACGGACTTCCAAAATTACATTCTGATCACGCTCCTAAGTCACAAATCACCTAACGAAACTAACCAAACCATAAAATTTCTGATCCAAGATTATATACAAATAATTCAAATCTTGGTCAAACCTTTCAAATTTCAAGTTTTCAACTAAGACTGTTCTTTCAAATTCATACCGATTTCCGTGAAAACCAAAATCAACAATCTACATAAGTCATAACACATTACACGAGACAAGTCATGCCCGAAAATTGGCGATCAAAGCGCAAAAGCTCAAAACGACCGGTCGGGTAGTTACAATGACACCTAACAAATCAATCCTAACTGTCCCACCTCCTTTTTTCACTAGACCTCGCAAGGGTATATGAGAGATTTTTTCCAATTAAAGGACAATCGAACCAGAATTTATTTATTTTATTAAATTTCAGGGTCACCATTTGGGATAATTTCATGGTGACCCAAGTCACCATTTTAAATCCCGAATCGAGTAAAAGATTGACTCTATATTACAGTTCGCGATTCAGAAATCCGAGTAAGGAATTCTGTTAACCCAGGAGAAGGTATTATGCATTCCCGAGTTCCATGGTTCTAGCATGGTCGCTCAACTATCATAGTTGGCTTATTATCTGATTTTAATACATGCTTTAACCTATTATGTAATTTTTAACCTTTATAGCCGCTTTTATTCATTTTGCAACGTCATTTAAAATATATCTTGAATCATGTCATATAAATGCACCTGCAATCCGCAACACATTTTATCTGACGTTGAGATTTGGATTTGGGTCACATAAATGTACACCTGAATTTAGGAAGCTAAGTTATTACAATAACGCGCCTAAAGCAACTACACATTTTAAAATTTTGTAAGGGCCATGGAAATTAGCTAAATAGCTCACCTTGATTTCTAAGGATTCAAATATTAACAAAATGAGGGCCATGAATTTTGAAGTTTTATTTGACACGGCTTACCTCGAATTATTCTAACCAAAGGGTTTCTAAACTAACTCATTAATTTTATAAACTCCTTGTATTATATAGTATGTCTCACTTCAATTATTAAAAGGCTTGGCTAATTGATTTAAAAGGCATAAAACAATCTTGAATCCATCTCACGAAAGTAGACATAACCAATTTGTATTGTCACAGAACTGGGTCAATCATTTGATACTAATTGATCCAACCAGGGCCATCCACCGGAGAAACTTATTTGAATTAAAGGACAAACAATTATGGCAAAGGCATGCCTTTTTTCCTATTCTCAAGTACCTCCAAGGTCTGGGCCCAAATTGAGCCCAAACTCAATGAAGTGTCATATTTGCACATGCTAATTAGGGATCGAATCCCTGCGAAGCCCAGACCAAATCAAGCATAGAAAATAGTCTCCAAATGGCTATTACGAAATCACTACCTTCACATAAATTATTGAATTACAGCATTACAAACAAATGTACCATTAATTGCTAGAAACAAACAAACACATAAATTTAAGCATCGTTCAATTGACTGTCCAGGCTATAATTACAATTCCTTATACACAAGTAATTTACTCATTAATCTGCATACTAACATGATTTTCAGATTCAGCATGCATGTATAAACATATGCTTATCTACATCCCATCTCTCTCACCTTAAATTCTTATTCCAAACAACCTTAAGCAAATGGTTAATTTTAGGTGCATACATCCCACCACACATAGTAATATTCAACATCTAAGATTACTCAATTTTTGAAAGTGTTTACATAATAACATGGAATTTCTCACACCATGCCCCTAAACTCTTCTCCTGCGACAAAGCATATTTCAAAACTACAAGATTCAAACTCTCATTTCACATGACATTCAACACAAACTGAGTTATGCTAAAACCTTAGGCAATACTCATGTGTAAACTAAGATATTTTCAATATGAGTTCACAATCATACACCACAAGCCATTCATAACAAAAGAATGTCTCATGGTATCTTTCAAATAGCACACTACACTTTATCATTTTTGCCCTTAGCCTCTTTACAGCCAGTTCAACAATCAAGTATAAATACTTATTTCAACTAATACTATAGAAAATTTAAGACATGTTTAATTTGACTGAGTCTTCTGTCACTACATTCTAACAGCCCCTAAATCAAGTACAATCATAGGAGTCCGACCATTCGAAAAAAATACCAACTAGAATACACTATGATTCATATAACTAAAGCCACAAACATTATTGCAGAAATGCGACTGAAAAATAAATAAACTACTGCCATGCTTTTAATTCAGTTTTCCATTTTCCATCTTCAAGTTGAACCTTACAGTACGTAGAATTTAGAAAATGTACTTGGCAAGCAAAGAAAATAGGAAAATAAAGGATCAGCAGCAGTAGAGTAGTATTGGCAGCACTATGATAGTTGTGAACACGTGATTTTTGCCCTAAGCAAATTATTCCAAAATATATGCAAAATGGTTTTTTTGAATTTTTTTGATAATTGTTTGCTTAAAAATAATGCATAAAATAGGTGGAAATACCAGGATTTTTCTAATTGTTGGAAACAAATCAAAGAAAATCAAAATACACATCTATTTGTTTTTTTTTAATTAGAAAATACTAAAAAATAGAAATTAATTACTTTTTCTTAATTTTAGTAAAAAATCAGAGAATAGCGAAAAAAAGAAGAAGGAGAATACAAGGAAAATAGAAAAAATAATAATAAACGAGTATAATACAAAAAATATAGAAAAGAAATAAATACAAAAATATAAAGAAAATATAATACAAGTATAATAATGCAATACAAAAACATTGGGGCAAATACAAAATTCAGTAGCCCAATTTAAAGAGCACTGACCAGGCCCAAATGAAACAAGCCCGGTCTGCCTATAACTAAACCAAACGACACCGTCCAGGGGTAACTGGATCTGGACCATCGATTCATTTCATCAAACGGTCCAGAGTAACGATTGTTTAATAAACAAAACGGCGTCGCCTACTTAAACTGATCTGAGCCGTTAATATCATCAATCCAATGGTCATGATTAAATGATCACTTAAGGGGAACAACGTCGTATATAGGCTAATTGAATCTGAGCCGTCGATTTATTTAATCCAACGGTCTCAGATTATCAGAGGCTTTTAAATATACAAACGTTACATATCATCTCATTTGTATACTCTTCGTCTCTAACATGAAACCCTAGCCGCCTACGAATCCCCTCAACCATCGCCGGAAACCTACCGGCGGTGGCTCACCACCACCTCTGTTCAGGCCGCCATGAACACCCTTTGGCCTCCTTCTTCCCCTCTTTCACCCTACCCCATCAGCTTCCCCTGAAAACCCTTGGAAACCTTCGAATGACCCAAAAGGTGTCGCCGGAACCCTACTCCGGCGAACACCACCCTTGAATCAGGGTTCGTCCTTAACACCCTACAACCGTCTCTGCCTCTTCTTTAACCCCATATAGGTGGCTTCCCTCAAATAAGCCTGAAAACCCTCGAATCTGTCAAAAGGTGTCGCCGGAACCTCACTCCGGCGAACACCCTTATTCCAAAAACCATTCTGTTTAACCCCATAACACCCAGTGTTCCTATTCCAAGAGTCTTTTCACAAAAAGAGACTCAATGAGTCTGCCTGAGAAATAAAAATCCAAGAAATAGTCGCCTGAACTTCCAAGTTCGGGATAATCAAGAAAAGTGAAGAAAAATAAAGAAAAAGAAAATAAGAGAAAGAAAGAAAGAAAAAAAGAAACAAGAATCGAAAGCTAAGTGTTCTGAATTTTAGCTTCCTGGTTTTTCTATTTTTGTGAATTACATGTCTCTTTGCTTCTTGATTTTTCTATTTTTGTGAATCACATGCCTCTTTGCCTTCCTGATTTTTTCTTAGTTGTGAATAGCATGCCTGTAACCTCGTGGCTTTCTGATTTTTCTTATTTGAGAATCACATGGCTATAATCTCTCGTCTCTGAAATATTCTTAGTCAAAACTGTGTGTTTGTGTTCATAGCCACACTTAGATTTCTAGGGTTTTACTTGATAAAATTTAAATTAGTAATTAAGTCTTTTGTTGATTAGATTCTACCTCTGATTAATTGGTTCCCTTGAATCGCGTCAATTGAATACTTAGATCTAATTGGATTTTGTCTGTGAAATTGTCTATTGTTGGCTATTTTTGTAAGTCGATTTTGACTTTGAATTTTAGTTTCTGATTGATAAAGGGGTTAAAAGAGTAAATAAAAGGAAAAGGTAGGGCTAAATGGGGGAAGGTTAATTGGTATACTGTAAATAACCTAAGGGGTTAAGGGTATAAGTGGCCATGCTGCCTGGTTCGTAGGTAAATAGCTAAAGAATAAGGGGTATTTTGGGCACAATAAAAGGGTAGATAAGTAGAAATTGAAAGCAAGTGAAGGTAACTTAGACAATTAAGGGTATTAGAATAGTGTAGATGCCACTAGAACCTTTTAGAAGAGATTCTAGTGTATTTACGATTAAACTAAGTGTAGTGATTTGAAAATAAATGATAAGATGAGGGGTGGAAAATTAGAATATTAATTTCAAAATTTCCTCCCATTTTGATCTATAAATAGGCCTCATTAGGCCACATTTGGGGAGGTTCTGGAAAAAAAAAAATTGGAAGGTTTAATACTCTGAAAATCCTTCTAATTTCTGAAAATTCAAACNAGTTTTGGTATTTCGACTGTTGATCTGTGTTTATTTGAGCTGAATTTGGTTGCTGAAGCTGTGTATTACTGTGGTTATTATCTGGAGAGTTGTTTGGTTATTCAGAGGTTTTCTTTAGTATCAAATCTGGTTACTGTATACCGCTGTGAATCGGTTGGTTATTGTTTGCTGGAGTCCTGTCATTGCTGATCCTTCTTCTTCTATTGCTTTAGACTTA
>MU738652.1:22479-43780 GCA_026770625.1 Nicotiana glauca | reverse complement strand
GAACTGGCCCCTAGACGGAGCACCACTGAAACTACCTGAACCTCGAGGCCTCTTAGCCTCTCTCTCCTCACGCTCTCGGCGACGATCTGTCTCAATCTAACGAGCCGCATCAACTACCTCCTCAAATGTAACTGTTGTAGCCCACTCTCTAGTCATTAATATGCGGATCGGATAGTTGAGGCCATCCACAAACCTCTTGATTCTCTCGCAATTTGTCGGGATCATCCAAGTAGCATGCCGAGCTAGCTGTGTAAACCTCAACTCATACTGAGTCACTGTCATATCTCCCTGAGTCAACCACTCAAACTGACAACGCAGTTCCTCCCTATGAGACTGGGGTACATACTTCTCCAAGAATACCGTGGAGAACTACTACCACATGAGGGGCGCTACTTCAATAGGCCTACGCCTCTCGAACTCCTCCCACCAAGTAAATGCAGGCCCTGTGAACTGGAAGGTAGTAAAAGCCACTCCACTAGACTCCAGAATACCCGCAGTACGAAGCATACGCTGGCACTTATCAAGAAAACCCTGGGCATCCTCGCCCTCAACACCACTGAATGTTGGAGGCTGGAGTCTACCGAACCTCTCCAACCGACGCTGCTCGTCATCCAGTATAGCTGGAACCATATGAGCTGGAGCTGGTGCGACTGGTGCAACTGGAACAACTGGTGCAGCTAGCTGAACTGGATGAACTGGAGCTACCTCAGGTGTCTGTAAGCCCTGAACAACCTGCTCGGGTGCGCGAGCATCGGGGGTCTGATGACCACCCCCAGTATGAGAAGTAGTCGCTGCTGTAGTGGCTGAAACCGCCTGAGCCAGGCCAGTGCAGACGGACAAGATTTGAGCCAAATCCTCCTAGAGACCAAGAATCACGATGGGTACTACCGGTGCCTGAATAGGTGCTGCTGGAGCATCTACAACTGGAATTTGACCCTGAGCCTGGTCAACTGGTGCTGGAATCTGACCCTGATCTTGGTCAATTGGTGGGTCAGCAGGTGCTGTCCCTGCTGCCCTGCCTCTACCACGACCACGGCCTCTAGGAGGCACGGGTGGTCGTCCGCCACGTTCGTTAGCACGGGTTCTCGCCATCTACGAGAGAACAGAATACATAAATTTAGTTTTCGTAGCAACAAGCCGCACGATATGAATTTTAAGAAAGTGAAGTGTTTCCTAAAGGTTCTGTAGCCTCCCGAGGATAGATACGGACGTCTATGTACCGATCCGCGAGACTCTACTAAATCGGCTCATGACTCACGAGGCCTAGTAACCTAGGCTCTAATACCAAATTGTCACGACCCAAACCCGATCGTGATGGCGCCCGACCTTAAAGCTAGGCAAGCCTGACCAACAATCGCTCCCAATTCAACAATAAATCTAAAAAAACAGACAATTTAAGGAGAATATAATAGATTTAGAGTAATAATCTGCTATTTATAGAAGTATAATACTGAGAAATACGAAATCTGATAAAATACTCCCGAAAGATCTGGGGTCACGAGTCTAGAGCCTCTAAAACAAATTGAATAACAATATCTGAACAACATACACAAGTCTGGGAATGTATGTATGTATGTATATATATATATATATATATATATATATATATATATATATATATATATATATATATATATATATATATATATATATATATAAACTGAAATAGGAAGAGTATTCAGGTCCTGCGAACGTCAAGCAGCTACCTCAACAACTCTGACAACCTCTGGAAAACAAAGACTGCTCAGCTAAGCCTCTGGTGTACCTGAATCTGCACACAAGGTGCAAGGAGTAGTGGTGAGTACTACCAACTCAGTGAGTAATAAGCATATAAAATGTCTGAAGATAAGAAATCCACAAAATGCCACAAAGTAAAGCTAAAAACTAACAGTCCGACACCTTAACTACGAACCAACAGCAAAACAACATCAAGTATATCAGTCAAGTATAATGCAAGGATGCAATGCAATGCACATGAACATGCTGTGGCGTACAGCCCGATCCATTTAACGTCAAAGACGCTCACTGGGGGTGTGTACAGATTCTAGAGGGGCTCCTTCATCCCAAGCGCAATATAATNTTAATTTCCCAATTTCCAATTTATTAAGAAGAATATACTTTTAACTTCAGGAAAAGTGACTTAGCATTTCATAACACTGATTAAACACAGGACTGAGATCAATGATTATACAAAGCCTGTTATCACAATAATATTCATCCTTTGAGGATGCTACAGATCGGCACAAGGCCCCAACCATGGCAATAAGCCCAGATATAATCAATATATGGTGCGTATCAGTCGCCAATATAGAAACATTCTTGTTCGGGATGGACCAAGTCACAATCACCAGTCATAACACTCCCACACCTGCCATGGGGTGCGAGTTATGCCCTACAATAGCATCACAATGTGATAAGCCGGGCTTTTAAACCCTCAGGCCATCATATACACCAACTACTCACCTCTAACCGGCCGTAGAATGGTCCGCAATGCCTTTTCCTTTTGTATCGACCTCCTCGCGTGTCGAATCTAGTCAAAATCACAACGAATACATAAATATGGGTTAGAGGAACATAACCCAATCAAAAATACTCGAAAAGTATTAAAATTTGCGAAGTTGGTAAAACCCGAGCCCCGGGCCCACTTCTCAAAAAATTACGAAAATCATACCAACGGATTCCTCGTCTCGTCAAGAGTTCGTACATATAAAGTTCATCAAAATCAGAGTCCGTTTGGCCCCTCAAATTCCAAATTTACACTCTCTTAGGCTTCAAGCCCTAACCTCCATTTTTACCCTTTAATTCCTTGAATTTTCAGTGTTTAATCCTTGTTTTTATACCATAACAACATTATTTGAGGCTACAAATTCATACCTGATAGAATCTCCTTCTAAAACTCTCCAAATCGCCCAAAATCGCCTCTTCCCGAAGTCCCAAAATTTTTTCTAACTTCTGAAATTCGAACCCACTGTTTCCTTAAACCCTCAGCATTTTTCGCTTCTGCGGTCCAGCCACCGCTTTTGCGGTTACTATTAAACCTCCCAAAAATCGCTTTTGCGACCAAAAATCTGCTTCTGCGGTTTTCCAACTTCCGCTCATGCGGTTATTTTTCCGCTTTTGTGGAATAAGCCAGCCCCTCTCCAGGACCGCTTCTGCGATCAATCAACCGCATCTGCGGAACCGCTTCTGCGGTTCTTTTTCCACAGATGCTGAAATACCAGGAGCTTCAAATAACAGACCTACTGCAAACTTCAAAAATTCCCGTTTAACATCCGAAATCACTCCGAGGCCCCCGGGACCTCAACAAAAAGCACCAACACATGCCAACACCTTATTCAAATTTGCTCGTAACATAAAAACACCATCATAAACATCAAAATCATCGAATTTCCACGGATTCAAGCCTAAGTTAAACTAAAACTTCCGAAATGCGCATTCAATCAAAAATCCGACCAAACAATGTCCGAATGACCTGAAAATTTGTAGACATATCCAAAATCACCTAACGAAGCTACTGCAACTCTCGGAATTCCATTCCGACCCTCGAATCAGAATCTCACCTATCAACCAGAATTCGCCAAAATCTAAACTTAGCCAATTCAAGCCTATTTCTACACCGGACCTCCAAATTAAATTCCGATTGCGCTCCTAAGTCACAAATCATCACCCGAAACTAGTCGAATCATCGGAAATCCATTCCGAGCCCTCTAACTCATAAGTCAACATTCGGTTGACTTTTCCAAACTAACCTTCTCATAAAGAGGCTAATTGTCTCATTTCTAACCGAACTATATCTGAATTACTTCAAATTCTCCAAACATATATAATGAAACATATAGAAGCATAAAAAGGGGAAAATGGGGCGGTAACTCCCGTAACGACGGGTCGGGTCGTTACACCTCCCTGTTCTTCATATGGGCAAGTGATTTTCAACACAAATAGACAAAACAAACAAAAGAAAATTTTCTGCCTCAGTTTGATAACTGAGTGCACCTGTT
This sequence comes from Nicotiana glauca, assembly GCA_026770625.1. Lineage (NCBI taxonomy): Eukaryota > Viridiplantae > Streptophyta > Magnoliopsida > Solanales > Solanaceae > Nicotiana > Nicotiana glauca. Next base: position 39,782 of record MU738652.1, on the reverse strand, counting down.
AGTGTTAATTGAATCATGTTACTAAATATCTTTAACAATTTAAGAGTTAGATCCCATTATCCAGGAGGGTCCTAAAAAACCTTTTGGTAAATTACATATTTCAAAACTACATTATATTCCCTAACTGCTGAACCTTTTGTTGTTGTTGTTATTTTTTTTTTAAAGATAATCTTAATATTATATCCCATTATCCAGGAGGGTCCTGAAAATTTCAAATCAAATCTTATCTTATGAGTGACAACTTTTATGGCTGAATTAAACTTCCTTACGGCATCCCTTATTTTAAATCTTGTTACCTACTGGAAATCTTAAAGCTAGGTCCCATTATTCAGGAGGATCCTGAAAACTCCTAATTTTAATTGGGGAAAAGGTGGAAAAAGATGGTGTTTCTTTGGGTGAATTTATGTTAAATTCTACTATTCATGCTTATTTTAACTTTTAAACCAAGTCCCATTTTCCAGGAGGGTCCTGAGGATTTAGTTGATCAAACCTGTTTGGTACTTGCTCTTTCCTTGTATAAGGTTTCTCCGTCGTCACCAACATTTCCCGTACCTGTTTCAAATCAATGAAAAATTTGGTTAGTTTAGAGTGTGATGATTGGATGTGATTCTCTTGCCGGGGATGATTTTTCCCTTTTATCCTTTCCATACTCTCTTTTGTTCCACCGCTTTGAACTTGGTCGAGAATTTCCAACCTTCTGACTACTCCTCAGCCAAAAATTCCTGTCTGTTGTTTTCCACTTCTAGCTTCCTTATCTGATCCCATACCTTTTCATGGAATCTTAAACCATTCCATCATTTGGACTTCCAATGGCGCCTTTTACGTCCCATCACATTATCTTCGGCCTGACTTAGCCACACTTCGCTTTGCATCATGTTGGAAACTGGTAGTAAACTCTGAAAATCCTTCTTATTTTAAAACAAACTATTGTTGAAAAGCTTTTATCCAAAAAAAATGAAATGCGATGATTTCAAAAGATAGAAAAATAAAAAAGAAAATCTTCCTTTAGAAGACTATTTGAGAAAAGAAAAGGACTTATCTGAATAGGATAACTGATCCCAATTATCATGTTGTGCAATTCGGATTAATCAACCCAATCTATTAAATCAATCAAATTTCCAACTGTCTTGTTTTGCGCCTCAAGGTTTCCACAACCCAATTTTTATGGCAATCACCATCTTTGTTCAGCTTGGTGCCTTGACGGATATTTGTTATCAACCCTATCTCATTTGTCCCTTTCTTAATTCTTTGTCGCCTTATGGTGCCTGTTAAGGTTTTCACCAACAAGACTCTCTCATTTTTGTATTCTCTCAGATCTTATTGTCTTATAGTGCCCTTGCGGGTTTTCACCAATAAGACTCTCTCATCTTTGGATTCTCTCAGCTCTCATCGCCTTATAGTGCCCTTTGAGGGGTTTTCACCAATAAGACTCTCTCATTTTTTCTTTTTCTTATTTAACCAGAGTATTGCCCTTGTTTTTCTTGACTTGGCATCTCTCGAAGACTGATCGGGAGGTCTTTCTTGGGATATCAATGTGGGTTCTTGGGAAGAAAAGGATGTCAAAAAGGCTTAAAACAACTTTAATGGGTTAAGATTACAACTTTTGGAATCAGACTTACTTCTATAATCACAACTTCTGCCCCAGTTTCTTGCTTGGGGATCTTTTGATTTTTGTTTTACTATGACCGGGCCGTGAGGCTGCCTACGTATCCTTTACAGGAATCAGGTCAAACGTAGTTCACCTGATTTTCCTTGTTGTTACAGTTTCCCTCTTCACTTATTATTATTTCTCTTTTTTTTTTGGTTGTTTTTTCTTTTTCCTTTTTTTTCATTCTTTTCTGATTATTGATTCGAAAAGAGGGGTATGAAATAAAAACAGATAAGGCTCAAAAGGGGAAACAAATGGTAAAGTGTTTAGATAACAGAACAGATTGCCTTCATTTTTTCAACCTTCGAGATAATGCCAAGTACAAACAATCAACAATTATATCCAAGAAATCATACATAATATCTCTTGACTGCATCGGAATTGATAGTCATATCTATGCATTTCCCTTCGATATCCGTTAAACATAAAGCATCATTGGACAATACTCTGGTCACAATGAACGGTCCCTGCCAATTCGGGGCGAACTTTCCCTTTGTTTCAGCTTTATGCGGAAGGATACATTTCAACATTTGTCGTCCCACTTCAAACTTTCGGGGATGCACCTTCTTGTTATATGCTCTTGCCATTCTCTTCTGATACAACTGGTCGTGACATACTGCTGCCAACCTTTTCTCATCAATCAAGCTCAACTGCTCCAAATGGGTTCTGACCCACGCATCATCATCAATCTCAGCCTCAGTGATAATTCGAAGGGACGGGATTTCAACTTCCGTGGGTATTACTGCTCCAGTGCCATACACCAACAAATAAGGAGTTGCAACTACTGAAGTACGAACAGTAGTGCGATAACCTAATCGTGCAAATGGTAAATTTTCATGCCATTGCTTGGAACCTTCTACCATTTTCCTCAGTATCTTCTTTATGTTTTTGTTGGCTGCCTCGACTGCTCCATTCGCCTTGGGACGATATGGGGTGGAATTGCGATGCGTAATCTTGAACTGTTGACATACTTCCTTTATCAAATTACTGTTAAGATTAGCACCATTATCTATGATGATTACCTTTGGTATCCCAAATCGACATATGATATTTGAATGAACAAAATCAACCACTACCTTCTTGGTTACAAATTTGAAAGTTTTAGCCTCAACCCACTTGATAAAATAATCAATGGCCACCAGAATGAACCTGTGCCTATTGGATATTGCTGGATCGATGGGTCCAATGACATCCATTCCCCAAGCAACGAATGGCTATGGTGCTGACATTGTGTGCAATTCCGATGGTGGAGAATGAATCAAATCGCCGTGTACCTGGCATTGATGACATTTGCACACAAAACTAATACAATATCTCTTCATGGTGAGCTAATAATACCCTGCTCGAAGGATCTTCTTTGCCAACACATATCCGCTCATATGTGGACCACATACCCCTGAATGTACTTTAGTCATAACTGTCGTGGCTTTTCTAGCATCTATGTATCCTACAAATCCAAGGTTTGGTGTTCTTTTGTACAAAACTCCTCCACTGAAGAAAAAACCACTTGCCAATCATCGAATTTTTCTTTTTTTATCTCCCGTGGCTTGCACCAGGTATATCCCCATTCTGATGTACTCCTCGATATCATGGAACCATGGTTCGCCATCGAGTTCTTCTTCCACCATGTTATAGTAAGCATGCTGATCGCGGACTTGAATATGCAAAGGATCAACATAAGTTTTATCCGGATGGTGCAACATTGCTGCCAAGGTAGCCAAAGCATCGGCAACCTCATTATGGACTCTTGGAATATGTTTGAACTCTATTTATCGAAACCGTTGACAAAGATCATGCAAACATTGTCGGTACGATATGAGCTTTAAATCTCGTATTTACCATTCTCCCTGAATTTGATGTACCAGAAGGTCCGAGTCTCCCAAGACCAAGACTTCCTAGACATCCGTGTGTGACGCTAACCTTAAACCCAAAATGCATGCCTCGTACTCAGCCATGTTGTTGGTACGATAAAAACAAAGTTGAGCGGTAACAGGATAGTGATGCCCTGTTTCAGAAATAAGCACAGCTCCTATTCCAACTCCTTTCATGTTTGCTGCCCCATCAAAGAAAAGTTTCCATCCTGCTTTTTCAGGTGGTTCCAACTCATCAATATGCATCACCTCTTCATCAGAAAAATAAGTCCTCAATGGCTCGTATTCTTCATCGACCTTTTTTCGGCCAAGTGATCAGCCAATGATTGGGCTTTCATTGCAATCCTTGTCACATAGATGATGTCGAACTCCGTGAGTAATATTTGCCACTTCGCAAGTCTCCCTGTGGGAATAGGCTTCTGGAAGATATACTTCAACGGATCCAAGCATGAAATGAGGTAAGTAGTGTAGGAAGACAGATAATGTTTCAATTTCTGTGCTATCCAAGTTAGGGCGCAACATGTCCTCTCAAGGTGAGTGTACTTAACCTCATAAGTCGTGAATTTCTTGCTAAGATAGTAGATGGCTTGTTCCTTCCTGTCAGTAATGAAGTGTTGCCCCAGTACACAACTAAATGAATTTTCCAAGACCGTTAAATAAAGAATCAAAGGTCTCCATGGTTTCAGGTGGAACCAACACAGGTGGATTTGACAAGTACCCCTTTATCTTATCAAATGCCTCTTGACACTCCTCAGTCCACTCGACTGCAGCATCCTTCTTCAGTAATTTGAAAATAGGCTCACAAATTGTTGTGAGCAGAGCAATAAACCTGCTGATGTAGTTCAACCTCCCTAACAGACTCATCACTTCAGTCTTGTTCTTCGGGGGCGGAAATTCTTGGATGGCTTTGATCTTTGATGGGTCTAACTCAATGCCTCGCCGACTGACTATGAATCCTAACAGCTTTCCAGATGGAATGCCAAATGCGCACTTGGCAGGGTTAAGCTTGAGGTTGTACCTATGAAGCCTTTGGAAAAACTTCCTTAAGTACCCGAAGTGGTCGGCCTGCTATTTTGACTTTTTGATCACATCATCCACGTACAACTCAATTTCCTTGTGTATCATATCATGAAACACAGTATTCATTGCCCTCATGTAGGTTGCCCCAGCGTTCTTTAAACCAAATGGCATTACCATGTAGCAATAAGTTCCCCATGGTGTAATGAATGTCGTCTTTTCTGCATCTTCTTCATCCATCAGAATTTGATGATACCCAGCATAGCAATCCACAAAAGATCCAATATCACGCTTTGCACAATTTTCAATCAAGATGTGGATATTGGGTAGTGGGAAGTTATCTTTTGGGCTTACTTTGTTGAGATTGTGATAGTCAACGCATAATCTGATTTTGTCGTCCTTCTTCGGCACTGGCACAACATTAGACAACCAATCAGGATATCAAGTGACTCGAATAACCTTCGTATCTAGTTGTTTGGTTATCTCTTCCTTAATCTTCACATTCATATCAGTTTTGAATTTCCTCAATTTTTGCTTGACGGGAGGGAATGTCGGGTCAGTGGGCAATTTGTGAACCACTAAATTGGTGCTTAAACCCGGCATGTCATCATATGACCATGCAAAAATTTCTTTGAATTCAATAAGTGCTTTGATTAACTCTTCCCTGATATTCGGTTCAAGATGGATGCTTATTTTGGTTTCTCTGATGTTATCTGTGTCTCCTAGATTGACGGCTTCTGTATCATTTAAGTTGGGTCTAGGTTTTTATTCGAAGTGACTTAGTTCCTTACTAATCTCTTCGAAGGCTTCATCCTCATCATCACAATCTACTTCTTGCACTATTATTTCGGAGTCAGATTGATTTTTTAGACTGGGCTAAGGATTCCTCATGCATGCCATGTCATTAGGACCATTGTAAAGAGAACTGTACAGAAAAGAAAATTAAAAATAAAAATATCAGGAATGATTAAAGAAGAGAAATTTCATTTTATTGAAAGATACAGGATAACAAGGTTTGCACATTTTAGACAATACTAAAAAATAAAATCTGGATTACAACCCTGGAATAATCCAGACAAACCTGAAGGAAAATCATAGCGAACTACCAGGACTCCTTCCGAGTGGGGAGAGGAGTAGCCTTCCAATTATTGAGCTTTGTCTCTAGACCTACAAATTGTACTTCCACATTACTAGGTCCTTCTACACTTTCTACCATGTTCACATCTTTGAACAAATTCTCAAACTTCTCTATCAACTCTTTATCAAGATCGATCATAGGACCAGGAATTGTTGTTGCTGGGTGTCTTTTGGTACCAGGCTTGACAAACAATCTGGATAGATGTGGGATCGTTTTTGGAAGGACTCATGCCCTCTGTTTCAACTTCCTAGCTCTTCTGATATCTGCAGCTGTGGGCTTGAATCCCAAACCGAATGTTCCCACGTTTTCAGGGAGAGATACCTGTTGTATAATGCCTTGAAGAGATGAACCCAAACCTTTCCCAGGCACAAAACCATTCCTCAACATTTCACAGGCTACCATGACGGATGCGGAGGTTGTCTTTGCATTCAGAATGTATTTCCCCTCCGGAATTTTCTCAACCAATACTGTGTCACAAACTTGGTAGACCCATGGCCCATTGTCATCTTCTACTTCGATGAATGGTACAATGGAGTCACTCTGGGAGCGCAGATTATCCTCACCATGCACCATAATTTCTTGTTAGTCCCATTCAAATTTAACCATTTGATGTAGGGTAGATGAAACTGCCTTGGCGGCATGAATCTAGGGTCGCCCCAACAAAAGGTTGTAAGAGACTGCCACATCCAACACTTGGAATTCCATAGTAAACTCCACGGGCCCTATCGCCAGCTCCAACACTATATCCCCGATCGAATCTTTGCCTCTGTCGTCGAATCCCCGAACGCAAATACTATTCTTGTGGATTCTATCATTATCCACTTTTAATTTGTTCAACGTGAAGAGAGGGAAAATGTTTGCATTAGACCCATTGTCGATCAAAACTCGAGTAAGCACAGATTCTTCGCACTTCACTGTAAGATAAAGGGCTTTATTATGCTCGGTTCCTTCTTTCGATAACTCATCATCGGAAAAAGTAACCATGTTCACCTCAAATATTTTATTTTCTATCTTTTCCAAGTGGTTTATTGAGATCTTGTCAGGAACATGGGCCTCATTCAAGATCTTCATCAACGCCTGACGATGTTCAACTGAATGGATTAGCAGTGAGAGTAATGAAATCTGAGTTGGCGTCTTCTTCAACGACTCTATAATAGAATAATCCTGCATTTTCATCTTCTTCAGGAACTTCTCTGCTTCCTCTTCAGTTATGGCTTTCTTCACTTACGCTAAATTATCTTTAGCTTTTCTCAATTCTGCGAGAGCAAAACACCTTCCCGAGCGAGTTAACCATTCGGCTTTGCAAACTTCCTCCTTGACTTCCTTTCCTTTATAAGTTACGGTAACCCGATCATAATTCCATGGAATTTCTTTTCTGTCAAATATCGGTAACTGGATTACTGGCTTGATGATGACGCCATTCCTGGCACAACTACCTTTATCCTTTCTGGCTTGGCTGCAACTTCATTCGAATTCCCCTTCTCAACTTCTACACTTTTCTTGCTCAACGTGAGCACTGACTCTCTACCTGGCTACTAAACTGTCTTGGATACACTGGATCAAATCATCATGACGGTCTGTGATGGCTTTTTAAGCTCTCCCCTTTTATGCTCTATCTCGATCATGTTTGTCCTCTTGATGAGCCGACATTGGATTCCGACTGATGTTGGGTGCTTCAAGAGCCTGAACTTCAATTCTGTTGGTATCAATGAGCTCTTGGATAGCACTTTTCAAGTGCCAGCACTTCTCTGTTTCATGACCTGGAGTACTAGAACAATACTCACAGCTTACAGAATAGTCCAAATTTTTCGAGGAGGATTTTGCAATTTGGACTGTATCGGCCTTAGCATATCCAATTGTCTTAGCCTGTGGAATAGACTAATATATGATTCTCCCAACGGCGTAAAGGTCTTCTTTTTCTGTAACCTTTCATCCTTGAATGCTTGATTAGGCTGGAAACCTGGTATATGAGGGTTTCGATAAGCTCTTGGGGGTGGATAAGCATTTTGCGGGGCAGGAGCATGCCATTGCGCGTGGATAGGAGGTTGGCTATATGCTTGTGCATGGTGGAGAGAAAAGTGAGGTGTTGGTGGAGGATAGTAGTGTTGAGGTGGACTATACTGGGTGTGGGGGTAAGCTTAATGGGGTTGAGGTTGATTGTAACGGTAAGTGATCCCCTCGGTCCGAACCAATTTCCTGCATCGGCCATCGCCACGTCCTCTCTCTTCTTTTTTCCAATTCCTCCTGTTCCACCCTAAATAGTCTAGGTGGTTGCCTTTATAGCCGAATAACTCATGATCTTATTCGACTTGAGGCCTTCTTCTACCATTCCACCCATTTTCACCACCTCGCTGAAATATTTTCCTACAGCCGAGACCAGATGTCCATAATATGTTGGTTCTAAAGCTTGTAGAAAATAATCTACCATCTCGCTTTCCTTCATCGGGGGGTCCACTCTTGCTTCTTGCTCCCTCCAACGGAAACCATAATCCCTGAAGCTTTCGTTGTGCTTTTTCTCCAACTTCGTCAATAATAGTCGGTCCCGAATTATCTCAAGATTGTATTAGAAATGACCGGCAAATGCTTGTGCCAAATCGTCCCGGGTATACCATCTTCCATGATATTGCCGTGTGTACTATTCCAATGCTGATCCGCTCAGACTCTGACTGAAGTAAGACATTAATAACTTATCCTTTCCTCCTGCTCCTCTCATCTTGCTGCAAAACCCTCTTAAGTGCGCCACTGGGACACCGTGCCCATTGTACAAGTCAAACTTGGGCATCTTGAATCCCTCCGGTAATTGTATGTTTGGAAACAAACACAGGTCCTTGTAGGCTACACTCACCTGACCTCCCAATCCCCCCATATCTCTGAATGATTGCTCTAGGATTTTCACTTTTCTGAACATCTCCTCCTGTTCAGGATTTTTGGATGGTTTCTCCGCTCTTATCGGGAGGTCAAAATACGTAGTATAAAAGTAAGGTTCAGGAGCTTTGAAGGTGGGTTCCGGGGGTAATATTGGTTGTCCTGAGCCGAGAACATAGGCTCGCTAGAGGATGTGTGGAGTGCGGCTGGTAGAGATGCCACGAAAACCGGTGTCATTGGAGGAGGGGGTATGGAATTGGTTTTGGCGGTGGAGCTTGTGGTGTGTGAGAAGTGGTTCCCTGGTAGTGTTGATAGATGGGAAAACTCGGGGATGAATTAGAAACAGGATGTTCCAGAGACAGAGCCGGTGTCGGGATGAAGGTAGGATTAGCAGGATAGGCTGGTGGTGGTTGCCCCTTGGTCAAGGCCTGATACATATCGGCCATTTGCTGTTTCAGCTTGTACATTTCTTCTTTCATTATATTCACATCCAACTCTTCCACCTCGGCACTTATCTCTCTATCTGGACTAGACATGATTACTTCTATTTCTCCTTTGGATATGGTTTGGTATGAGTGGGTTGCCAGTATGCTAAGTAACTAATAATTGCTTGAATTCTGGAATCAAAAGCAAACTTGTTAGTCATTAGTATTTAACAGATATGCAATCGCACATTGGGATGCAATGCACCTAAGCATTTCAGCCAGTTCTATCATGTATTTGCTTGGTTGCTTGCACCATCCTGGCTTTTCCTAATTACATCCTTTCTTTCACTGACACTCATATCTTTCTTTATTTGATTCTCTCTTTTATTTTTCTTTTATTTGTGGTCGAATCTTATGGATATTGCCTACGTATCATGACTCCGCATGAATCAGACCGTGCGTAGTTTTGGCAAAAGGTAAAACAAGTAACAAAATATTTGGGGATTTTATTTTTTTATGAAAACAACTGCTTTGATTATGACACTTGACAGACTTAGAAGAAATTAACAGACTCTGAAAAGATGAAAATGCAGACTTAAAAGGACTAACCACCAAACTTACAAACTTTAAAAATACAGTCTCAAGCAAAGATCACGAATACATTAATTCCTCGAAAATTCCTGGGGACCGTGGGGCATATCATTCGGCCTCGCCGCGGGCCTATATGCAAGATCCCCTAAAGCCTCTCCAAATCGCTCATGATTTGTCGGACAAAGGTCATCACCGCCGCAAAGAAAGTGGAGCGGGTCATGTCTTTACATGCTTGGCACTTCACAATAATATAATCGGCAATAGCTATGACCCTTTCTCTGATCCTTGCCTTTTCTTGAAACAAATTCCCGACCTGCTGATTACGGGCTTCTAATACCTGAGAGTCATGAAAGCGTTGTTTTTGCAACTGTCGCATTCCTTCCTCTATCTGAGCCATCAAATCATAATAGTGCTCCCTATCAGTTTGGAAATATCTAGCCTGCTTGACCGCCTCATTCTCGAGAGTGGTTATCTTTATTCTTAGGATAGTGACAGTCCCTTCATAGTCTCTCTCCATCTGTTGCATAAATCGTGCCCGCTCTTCGGCCCTTTTTGTCCATCTTGCCCGGATTTTTGCTAGACTAGCTTCAGATTTTTCCAGGTCTTTTTGACAGTCGAGGGATTCCTTTTTCAATCCTCTTATGAGTCTTTTATCAGCCCGACTTCTTTCTGGGTTTCTGGCAGCTATTTTCATCTTCTGGATCTGAGCTTTGAGGGCTTCATTCTCCTGAGCTAGTTTTTTCTTTTCTCATTTATCTGCAACTGCTTGGATACTGTTGTCGAACTTGAGGTCCTGCACCTGCTTTTCCAACTCTCCTATTTTGGCCATGTATTCGTTCTCCTTGGCTAACCAAGCCCAATGTTCTTGTGATGACTTGACAAAATCCTGAAGGTGGGGTCTTTTGGCTGGCCTTCCAAATGCAATTTCCCTTTTACACCAAGCATAGTACCCTGGTGAAACTTCTCCTTTGGATCGATCCCACACAATGGTATCTGCCACCAAGTATTGGCATTCGCTCCAAATCTAGCAGACCAATGCTTCAGGAAACTGGCCATACTCGACTACTTGGGCACTCAGATCTTCATCTTTTGGCACGATTTGGCATCTCCCAAGTTGTCTCAAGACCCGATACGGGACATACGGCTGGATGCTCCTAAGACCCATCAAGAGGAAGTGAGGCCCGGTAGCTAGCATATATATGATCTCATCGACAGGTAACCATCCAAACCTCCACTCTATTTGGCTAGTAGTGACGGAATGGAGGTGTGATATCCATCCTGTGACCCCTTCTGGCAAGCTGATCCTATCAATCCTTGTATAAAATTCCTGTATGCAGGTTTTCTCTGTTGTTCCATAACTCATGAATTGAGGACGATGGTATAGGTGTTCAATCATCCACATTTACAGCAACAAGTTGCACCCCTCAAAGAAGTCTCATCCGGCTTTGCAGGCTGTGAGAGTGCGAAAGATTTCAGCTACTATAATGGGTGTAAGGGTGCTTTTGGACTGGGTAAGTAAAGTGCTGACAACCCCAGCTATTTTTATGTCAATATTTCCATCTTTCCTAGGGAACACCAGACATCCCAAGAAGACCACCATAAAAGCAAAGCACCTATGTTCTTCCCATTTGGGGCGGTTTCCTTTGCTACAGATTTTCTTTGCTGGATTATTAAACCCTCCTATGTGGCCATATCTCAGGTATATAAATTGTGGACTACAAAAACCAGCTGCCAAATCTGGGTTACGGACCCTCCTACTTATCTTCAATGAGTCTAAGAACCTATGTACGGCGACCGCTCTTGGAGAAATCAATTACTGGTGCCTCAGAGGAAGTTTAGGACCTCCAATATATCCGGCTATTTCTTCCAAGGTTGGGGTAAGTTCGAAATCTGAGAAATGGAATACGTTGTGGGTCGGGTCCTAAAATGTCACCAACGCCTTTACGATGTCTCCCCTGGGATTAATCTTTAACAAACCCGTGAGGCCTCCCAAGTGTAGATTGACCTTATCTTGTCCTGATTCGCCCAGATCATTCCACCACATATGCAGCTCCAAAGGGATCTTGTTCATGATCGTCATTGGTGAATTTTGATTCGTGCTCATTTTGCACATTTATTAGGGTGATTTAAAAATCAGAATTTTTTTTCTTTTTTTTCCTTTTAAAAATATCTAATCTTGTCAATACGGCCTTCTAGCACTTTGATGAAGAAAATCTAAAGTTTGTGTTTGCTAACAGGCTAAACATTTTTAAAAAAAAAAAAATTAGCCAAAGGTGGTTGTTCTTGCAAAGACAGTCTTCCGACGCCGTTTTGGGGCATTTGGCTATTTTACACAAGAATGGCATCACCTTATTTATGGAAAAACTATGACATTTCTGTACTCCTAATTTTGTGATTATGTATTTTCCCTTTTTCAGAATAGTTGAACCCGATGTGGGTTGCCTAAGTATCCCGCATCCGGTGAGAATCAAACTTATGTAGTTCTACCAGTTTTGACAAAATGAAACCAACTATATTTTTTTCTAAAAAAAATCCCATTTTTATTCCTTTTTTAAAAAAAAAACAATGAAAATTCCCTTTTCTTTTTTTTTCTTTTTTGAAATTTTGGCATAGTTTCAGTATATTTGGATACTGATTTTTCTAAACAAGTACTTTATTTTTTATACACACACACACACATATATATATATATATATATATATATATATATAATTTTTTTCAATTCTCTTCCCATTTTTCAAAACCGGTCAACATGCAGATCCGAAGCAAATAAATGCACAAGTAAGTAAGATGTATCAGGATGGTCTTTTCATTTTTGGTACACCTGTCCTAGACAGACACAACCCCTGTGTTGAGTCTTAAAAGTAAAATGCACATAATGCAAACAAACGTTCCTACTGGGGATCCGGCATGAGGCTGAGTTATTCTAGGTTCAAAACCTGGGTATTTATTCTAGACTTGTGTACTCAAGCAGACAACTCGAGTTGAGGAGGGGGCTACATACCGGGAACCAAAAGGCCATCCGACTTAGTAAGTTGTCCGAGCCTCTTTCTTATTTCAAGGTATTGACACTAACAGAATAGGGAGTCTCGACCAGCGAGCACATCCCTGAAGATGAGAAGAAAAGGGTTTCGTAACTGTTTTATATACAGTTCAGATAATATCAAAGCGGTATAAAGCAGCATTTTGCACATTAATCCCAAACATGTAATAAAATTAGATAATAAACAAAACCAAATACAACAATTATTCCAAGCTCGAATTTCTAACCCTGAACTAGTGGTTCTGGGTCCAAGTCCCCAGCAGAGTCGCCAGAGTTGTCACACCTCCTTTTTCCTACACCCCCGGAAGAGGGTATAAGGGGAGTTTTTCTAATTTAAGTAACAATCGAAACGGGATTTATTATTAAAATTTAGAGTCGCCACTTGGGATATTTATGGTGTCCCAAGTCATCGGTTCAAATCCCGAATCGAGGAAAAGAATGACTTTGTTTAACAGTCCGCGAACCAGGAATCCGGGTAAGGAATTCTGTTAACCCGGGAGAAGGTGTTAGGCATTTTTGAATTTTGTGGTTCTAGCACGGCCGCTCAACTGTTATATTCGGCTTAATTATCCAACTTTAAACAATTATAAACCTATGTGCAAATTTTAGTTTTAACCGCTTTTATTCATTTTTAGAGAGAAAATTACAACATTATTAAAACACGTCTCGAACCACGTCACATAAATGCACCCGTGGTTTTTGACATATTTTAACATCGTTGAGATTTGAATTTGGGTCACATAAATGTGCACCCGAGTTTTAGGAATGTAAATTACTAAAATGACGCGCATAAAGCAACTACGCGCTTGCAACTTTGCGAGGGCTATGAAAATTTGCTAAATGGCACGCCTCAATTCTGAGGATTCAAATATTCAAGGACAAACTAAATGAGGGCCATGCAATTGAGATCTTACTTGGCACGGCACGCCCCAATTACGTTTTTCACAAAGAGAATTTAAACTAAACTTTGGAGGGCGATAAGCTATTTGTGTTACCTAATATAGCACACCCCCAATCTATTTTTTTTAAAAGCCCAATTAATTAACTAAGGGAAATTAAATTACTTCTAATATTTTTATTAAAGGTCCAAACCTGTTTATCAACTAATGGTCCTTGTGTTTAACGGCTAATTATTAACGACAGGTTGTTTCAACAATCAATAATTAATCAAAGATTGGGTCTAACAAACAGATCCAAGTGGTGTGAAATACATGGTCCCTTTGTTGGCCTTTTCAGGCTTGGGCCCAAGATGAGCCCAAGATTTAGTGAACTGACAAACCTCAATGGAGATATGCATATTGGATCAACAAATCAAACATTCATTAGCCAAACCGGCATGAAGTCCAACACTTAAAGCCAAACAATTTGCAAAAACAGGCAAACGTCAGCCAACTAATGCTATGTGAAGATAGATGAATTACCTTTTTTTTTCATTCTGAATTCAAACTAAGCTAGCACGAATTAAACCACTGAGCCTCAAATTCTATCTGCTATGCATTTTGGGTCAGGCTCACTATATGAAAAGCTCATCAGTAACGCCTTGAATTACTGGGCTCAAGAGACGAGCCTGTAAGCACGTGATTTTGCCCTATATGAGGAATACTCCTAAAAATTCAAAATAAAATAGTTTTGTTTTATTGTGTGCATTTTTGTGAATTTTTCGCGATATTTTTGGTAATTGCTTGTGGTTTGTATGTGCGTGATTATGTGTGTTTAAATTAATAAAAATACAAAAATCTATCGCATTTGCATTTGGGATTTAATTCTACAATTGTGAGTAATTAAGTGTTCTTTACAAAAATAAAAAATCAAAAATAATGTACTTTGTATTTTTTAACATTTAATGTTAAATTGTGTGATTTTGTGATAATTATTAAGGGATAATTAGTATTTTTAAGTTAATTTTGGTTTCACAATTTAATTTAGAATTTTTGGTAATTAGGAATTAAGAAAGAAAATAAAAGAAAAGGAAGAATTGAAATAAAGAGTTGAAAATTCGAAACTGGGCCAATTTTGGATTAAAAAACCAGGCCCAAATATCACACCCCAACCCAGGCCCAAACCGACTGATCTCAGAGACGGCCGAAACTACGTCGTTTAAGTGGAACCATATCTGGACCGTTCAAAAACATCAATCCAACGGTCCAAAATCCCCTCTCTCACCCGGACCAGCCCCGACCCGTTTCACCCAAAGACTAACCGGTCTCATTTAACCAAACGACGCAGTTTCCCTTTAAAGGAATTGATCCAGGCCGTCGATCTCACTTGATCGAACGGTTTGGATTCAATCTTGACCTAGTATATATTCCTAAACCACACCCCACCCCCCTCAAAGGCACCCTCCAATTCCAGTCGCCTCCTTCAGAGATGAACCACAAACCAAACCCTAACGCCGCCACTCAATTCCCTCACCGGAAACCCGGCGGCAACGATGCCGGTGACCACGAAACTAACACCCCTTGACCATCTCACCCCCCTCAGTCCAAATACGTACTCTGTTAAACTCGAATCATCACGAACCGTCTCGAATCTTCAATCGAAGATTCGAGCAAAAACCCTGGGTCGTCCAATCCACCCCAAAATCACACCAGCTATCCACTAGACCACCCTCGCCCCTAATCCTTAACCAATTTGGTCCAAATCTGAGTTAAATTCATCAAATGACGGATCTAGGGTTCAGGGGTTCGAGACTGCTTCGAAGTCGTCAGGGTCAAGTTGGTTTTTAGTTATTATTATAGGCATGTTTCTGACGAAATAGGCATATAATACTAACTGGAAATCGACTTCGAAGAGAATGTCATTTGGAATTCGAAAAATCAGTAAGTTTTCTTGAATATCTTCTTTTTATTTTTTATATATATGTTCATCTGAATAGCTCAATCAATAATTCGTTTGTTTAAAATAGGTTTGTTATTCATCTTTTGTTTATTGCTCTTCTTCCTCTCCATTAGAACTTTTATTTGGTCCAAGTTTTTTGATTGTTGATAATTATATGTTATAATTTGTGTAATCAATTGAATACGTGTCGTTGATTAGTCTGTTATGCCTGAAAGTTAGATTAACATAATAATAATTTAAATTTTGGTTCATTCTAGTGGGTTTACCCTCCTGTTTCTTTTCTGTTCTAATTTTTGTGTTGAAATAAACCTGTTGGTATATTCAGTTCATCAGATTGAACTGAATTGATTAGTCATTTGAATCTGTCAATCCCCTTAAAGTTTTTCTGGCTGTTTCTTCTTTTGTTTGCCAATTCAATTAAGTATATGATTCATCTAGTTGGTTTAAGTTCATCTATTTCAGTAGAATTAATTATATTGATTGATTATGTTAAGGATTGGTTATAGCTGGTGTTTTTAGTTTGAATTCAATTTTGATGTGTTTGTGTTGATTAAGAGTCAGTAATGAGATTAATTAGTTAAGTTGATTAGGTTTGAATTGGTTATAGCTGATGAGGCACAGTAGGGAGTCCTAGGGTAAATCACAAGGATTGTCAAGGCTATTTTGGGGAGACTGAAAGCTTGAAGATGGTTCAAACTTGAGTGGTCTATCCAGTAGGGTCCTGATGTGCCTTTAAATTAAATTAATTCTTTAGTTTATTAATAAGGGGGTTGGCCTAGTGCCTTTACAAATTGGAAATCAGAAACAGTAGGTTAATGATAAAAAGCTAAAAGGATACACATAGTAGAGGAATATTACAAGCTGGAACGTAAAAGAGGGAGGGGGTAATAATAAAAGTTTTTTTTTCTTTTACAACTGTAAAGAAAAAAAGGGGGCTGGAAAGGGTTCAAGAGTTGGGTATAAATAGAAGAGAGTTTGGACAAAATAGGGTTTTTTTTTTTTTTTAAGTCCGAAAAAAGGCTGGCTTTTGAGATCCTGAAAATCAGTCTTGTGAGTTCTTCCTTAATCGGTCTAAGAGAGAACTTCTTTTGAAAGCTTAAGAATCAGTCTGTTTGAGTGTATAACTGTGTCTTTGGAATTTTGGGTCCAAATTTGGTTCAATTCAAGTTCTGCATGGGGTGTTTGTGTTGCTGTTGTATTGTTGTGTTGGAATTGGGTACCAGTCTTGTTTGGTTTTAAAAAAACAATTCTGGAATTACTGGGTTGTGTCTTGTTGCTGTTGGTATCCGATGTTGCACTACCACTGTTATTGTTGCTGTGTTACTATTGCTGACTACTCATCCTCCTTCTATTTTCCATTATCCAGGTACACACTCTGAAATCATGTATTGATGCAAACCTGAAGTTGGAGATGAAATGAAAAGTTGTCAAGTTTCTTTTTGAGTTCTCTCGCATCTTTAACTGGATATTGAGTAGAATTTTTACTTGCAACTGACTGATAAGTGTATAAACTGGACTGTTGAATCTATCTCTACAAACATGTGAATAACCATCGTAACTAATCTTAGTTGGTGATTACTAGTTATGAAATATAGTGTAGTTAATGCATTTCCGGCTAGTCATAAAATAGTTTCAAATAGTTTACAAGTTCAAATAGTTCAAATGGAAATCAGCATGTTGGTTTAATGTGTCTAGTTTGAAATTGCGGGGCCACTTGAGTAAATAACGTCATTTTAAATAGCAATTTGAATAATTTTAGTAACTAATGTTAGTGATGAACGTTAGCATGATGTCAGTTTGTAAGCGTTGATGTATTTTTCAACAAGTAAATGGCTTTTGTATTACACGTAGTTAATTCCATTAGTCT
>MU738651.1:106323-127670 GCA_026770625.1 Nicotiana glauca | reverse complement strand
ACTCACTTCCCATTAGTTTAGCAAAGTCCTTACTTAACCTATCTGTATTGGCCCCAAATATTATGTCATCAACATATATTTGTACAACAAGAAGATCTTTACCTTTTTCCCTTAGGAACAAGGTGCTGTCAATTTTACCTCTTTTGTACCCATGCTCTAGAAGGAATTTTGACAATATTTCATACCAAGCTCTTGGGGCCTGCTTGATACCATAGAGAGCTTTATCTAGCTTGTATACATGATCAGGACATTCTTTGCTTTCGAATCCTGGAGGTTGTTTCACAAAAACTTCTTCTTTGAGATAGCCATTTAGGAAGGCACTTTTGACATCCATTTGATGAAGAGTGAATTCCATATGTGCTGTAAAGGCTATGAGGAGTCTAATTGCTTCAAGTCTAGCAACTGGAGCAAAAGTCTTATCCTAATCAATGCCTTCCTCTTGACTATAGCCTTGAACCACCAACCTTGCCTTGTTTCTTGTAACTGTTCCATCTTTATCTAGCTTGTTCCTGAAGACCCATTTTGTCCCAATGACTGACCTGTCCTTAGGTCTTGGAACCAAGTGCCAGACTTGGCTTCTTTCAAACTGATTGAGCTCATCCTACATAGCATTGATCCAATCTGCATCTTGTAGAGCTTCACTTATATTTTTAGGTTCAATGAGAGACAAAAAGGCATCAAATGCACACAGGTTCTTCAGTTGTGATCTAGTCTTGTCTCCAGATGTTGGATCATTGATGATGTTCTCAATGGGATGAGAACTCAAGTACTTGTAAGATCTCCCCACCAGCTGGTTCATGCTAGTTTCTCCTTCATTGTTATGCTGTAGAGGAACAGGTTCAGGTACAGGCTCCTTCAGAGAATTTTGTACAGTTTCTCTCAGATTGGTTCCCCCTGTCAGGTTGCCCTGGGTGAAAGGACCTGTTCCATTACCTACTCCTGCCTTTGATGCCACCGTGACTGGATTGCATAAGGCTACTATTCTGCCTTCCAATTTGCATAAGTCTACCATTCTGCCTTCCGAGACTAAACATTTTCTCCATTTGCATCTGCATTGCATAAGGCTACCATTCTGCCTTCCGAGACTAAACGTTGTCTCCATCTGCATCTGTATTGCATAAGGCTACTATTCTGCCTTCCAATTTGCATAATGCTACCATTCTACCTTCCAAGACTAAACGTTATTTCCATATGTATTTGCATTGCAAAAGGCTACTATTCTGCCTTCCAATTTGCATAAGGCTACCATTCTGCCTTCCGAGACTAAACGTTGTCTCCATCTGCATCTACATTGCATTAGGCTACTATTCTACCTTCCAATTTGCATAAGGCTACCATTCTGCCTTCCGAGACTAAACACTGTCTCCATCTTCATTTGCATTGCATAAGGCTACTATTCTACCTTCCAATTTGCATAATGCTACCATTATACCTTCCGAGGCTAAGCGCTGTCTCCACCTGCATTATCATTGCATAAGGCTACTATTCTGCCTTCCAATTTGTATGAGGCTAACATTCTACCTTCCGAAACTAAATGTTGTGTCCATCATCATCTGCATTGCATAAGACTACCATTCTGCCTTCCAATATGCATAAGTCTACCATTCTACCTTCCGAGGTTAAGCTATGCCTCCAATTTTCTTCGAAACTAAGCGCTATCTCAAGCAATATTTATCTCGCTTCTCTTACGGGCTAAGTTCTGCCTTTCAATTCCCAAGACTAAGCTCTGTCTTGTCCGCATCATATTCTATATCCTTCATAGGCTGAAATACCGCCAACTCATCCGAAGGTGTCATCGTTCGGAGCCACCATCTTCATATCCCGAGAACACCATGTCATTGCCTGAGGACCTCTTTCAATCTTTTGCATATCATTATTCAAAGGCGTCATCGTTCGGAGGCACCATTCTCATAGCCTGAGAACATCATTCCATGGCCTGCGAATCCTACCCCAAACAACCCATGGCCCAGGACATCATGGTCTAAGGACGCCATTCCTAACCGTCCAAAGACAACATTCATGGTCCGACGGGAATTTGCATCTTGTTTAAATTATGCAATATATGTTTGTATCATTTATTTGCATGTAACCCGGCGAATAACAGCTATCCCAGCAGGAGCATTCTTGCTCCAGTTTCCCAGCCATATCAAACCTCACCATTCCCGTAAACTGTTTACTCCCCGGCCCTAGACGTTGCATCCACTCTTGAGATGACTTCACCGGCACACTTCGTCGATGAATCCATAACTACACATGCCCTGATATCTTTAGAATCGGGGATATGTAGGCAGCTCAGAAGCCAGGGTGCGGCCTAATTTCTCAAACTGTTTTGCTCGGTCAAAACTGGCCATCATTTCTTTACCCGACAATTATTTCATCCTTCTCAGTTAAGAGGGGCATACGTTGATACCTAATTTTTTTCAATATATTTTAAATATGCAAAAATACCTTCAAAATAGCAAATATATGCATACATAAGCATTCCCAAGGTTTTTATTATTTTTCCCATAATTTTAAGAGTTTAAATTAATTTATTTTCTCCCTTTTTATCCATAAAATCCCCAATAATTATTTCCAAAGTTATTGTTTTAATAATTCATCTATTAGATTTATATATTTATGCCACAATATGATTAAGGTAATTTTTATATATTTTTACAATTACATTTAGTATTTTTAAAGCTAAATTGCATATAATTGCAATGTTAGCCTAGTTTAAGATATAATTATATTTTATATGCATAAAATTTTACCCTGTATTATTAAATTGTTATTTATGTATTTTAAATCATTTTTGGCACCTTAATTTATTTTCCAAAAATTTCCTATCATTTCTTATAAATTAAATAGAGAAAAATTGGCTATTTAAATAACAACAAAATTTGGCTTTCAATTATAGCCAGAATTGGACCCCTTTATAGCCCAATTTCACACCTAAATCACCCGACCCATACCCTTTTAACATCTACCCAAACTCAGAACCCATTTACCTGGTTAAATCCGAACCGTTGATCTCCCAAATTAACGATCCAAACGCACCCTTTCCGTTTTTATTTCACCCGACCCCTAACCCTAGGCTCATACTTCAGAGACAGCTGCCTTCAAACTCTCTCATTTCCCCCTTTTTCTCTCTCGACCAAACCCTAATCATCTACAACCGCCGCCTCATTCTCCATCCTTCTCAGGTGCTAACCCTCACCTCCAATGGGTATCTTATCGCCTTGCCCATCATCTCTAAGACCTTTAAAGGTCCTTGTCCATGCCAATTTGGAACTAGGGTTTCTGCTTTCATGTTCGAGGCTTCTCTGGTGTGACCTTAAGCAAAATCACACCATATGTGTTACGTCTTGTGAAGTTTCAAAAGGTTCTTTCGATTTTATTTGCGTTCCCTTTGTAAAACCCTAACTCTCATCTGAATCTTTCAAAAAGTTGTGCTATTTTTATTTTATACTTTGGGCCTGTTTCCTTCTACGATTTGCTCATTCTCATGTTTCTTCTGAAAGATCCTTTACTTTGAACTGTTTTACTATCTCTGAAAACTAGGGTTCATCGGAGTTCTTTTACGCATGTTCTAACTGATTTCTTTATGATTAAACCTTTTATCCTTATTTTTTTTAACTGATTTTGTGCTCTTACTGCTTTTAACTTGACTCTGTTAAAAGCCCTATTTTTTAAGATTTTCTTTACTTTGTTTCTATGAATGTTAGCATGACTTTCCTTACTTTTCTTCTATGAATGTTAGCTTGCTTTCTTTACTTCGTTTCTATGTGTTAGCCTACTTACTTGATTCATGTAATTAGCTTACATATGTCATTTATGTGTGACTATGCTCACTTTGTTATCTCTTGCTTCTTTCTGTAACTATGCTTCGAATATGTTTTCCTGCTACATCTGTGGACCTCCTCTATTTATATGTTAAAAGTGTAGAGTCATGACTCCCTTTTGATTGATTCTTGTTTCCTTAATTGATGGTGATTAAAAAAAATTCTTTCAAAACCCTAAAAGCTTTACCCCCTCTGTTAAGCTGACTGATTTCCCTACCATATTTGCTATGGTACTTATTTCTACTAAGTTGTGTCCTCAATCAAAGCTTTATGAATTTGGTCCAAATCGACTACTCTATGCTACTGAATCTTGACTTCTTCCTTATTTAGGCATGCACTAATTTTTCTTATTGCCCTATATAATATTGAATCTTCCTGTTTGATTTGATTCTCTATACCTAAGGGGAATACTGGCCTTGATTTCTTGATTGACTGATTCTGAGTTCCTTAATTACTGATGGACTTTGATTTATACCTTATTTTCTAGCTGCTTTCAAACTATAAATGCCTCAGTCTTTCATTAACACAGACGAGACTTGGGTTTCAAAAAAACCCTCCCTTACTTAAAAAATCTCTGTGTTATTCTACTACTAATAGTTGGCTGCAAGCCAAGGTTAATCATCTGTAAACCTTGGTTCTTTCATTTTGCTTACCCCTATCTTCACTGTATGTCCTAGTTTTATTTAAAGTCTCAACAACAACATGTTTCTATTCCTGCTTCAGTTTTCTTTATTTCTGGCCTGCTTTTACTTGTGGTTTTGTTTTAAAGTCTGTATCTAAGCATCTTGATATGATTCCCCTCCCTTTAAATTCATGTATTTCCTTTGTGTGATTCAAGCATCCCTGGACAATTGTATTATTTTACCTACTGTGCACTTACCACTTTGTGAATCCCAAATCCCTATCCCTCCTTTATGTATTCATGACTAGTTTGTGATTATTCTAGTTTCCAACTATCTTTGAGCATGTCCATACCAATCCTAATACTACTGCTGGGGTTAGGTGTCTGCAGTCAATGTATGTACATCCCAAACCCCCTTTACCCCATATGTGATTATTGAATTCTTTCACTTATTGTGTGTGCTCTTACCTTGAAGTGTTTGAACTCTATTTTACTAATCCAGCTCTTTTCAACCATCTCTATTACTAACTACTTTCAAAATGGAACTTTTGGTCCAGTTTTTTAACAAACTTCTTTCAAACATATGTCTTGCACTTTCACTCTACTATTAGATTACTAAGTTCTGCCTCTTTTATGTGAGCCTTGCCTTTGGACCCTTGAGCTCCCTCTAAACTTGGACAAACAAAAGTTGGCCTTTCCCCACTGCACTTACTCTGTCTTGGCCATGAAATATGGGTTTGAGCACTGCCCGGAATCCCTTGAGGTCCTTAGGGAACTCTGACACACCCAGATATGAGAAAGGCTATGGAACAATCTTGGCATTTGAGGTGATTTATTATATAACTCAGAGAGGAAGTCCTAATCAGGTGTTGAAAATCTGGACCTGTTTTCAGGCTCTTTATAGTGTAACTTTTATTTTTATTTTTCTACTTATGTAATTTATTTTCAATATTGGTCTGTAATAATATGTTGTAAAAAACTATTGGGGTTGGCTAGTGAAACGGGGAGGGTAGTTATATATGTTATCAACATCAATGGGCAGAAACCATATCTTAAGTTTACATTTATTTGTGTGCATTAGAATCCATGTGTAGGACCAATACATGCAAACCACATCATGTATTAGAAACCATGCTTCTTAGGTTCTACTATTTCAGCATCTCATTTGGCATCACTTTACCACTTAGAAATCCTGCTTTAGGCTAAATAACAACATCAACATAAAATTGTCGCTCTTGCACGTCTTGAAGTGATGTTGTAACTCTTTCAGCATTTAGAAATCATGTTTTAGGAATTCTACAGTCATTCTGCATTTTTATATGTACACGTTAGATAACCTGTTTTAGGATGTAGTTCACATTCGCTCCGTCACACCTAGTTCAAATATTGATGCATGAAAAAGGACATAAACAGTCTCATGTTTAATTATCTTGATTATGTTAAACTGGTCACAACCCCTGCATGTCATTGCAACATTTTGAACAGCATGCTTTAGGTAAAGTAACTTCCAACCTTTTTTTTAATAATTCTGGTGACTGTTGCGTATTATTTTACACTTCGGAAAGTGTTAGGTAATTAATTTTAAAACAAAAACTAGAACCGTCTTTACGATTATTGTTTAACTGTCAGCATGTTAAACTTAGTAGGAAAGCTCCCTTAGGAATTTTTCTCTGAGTCATGTGATATATCTAACTCTGCTGCTATCACTTAGATAACATGCTTAGGATCTAAATTTAGACCTTAATTGTGTATGAGTCATGTTGTTTATATGTACTGTGTGTTGAGGTATATCTGAGCCTTTCATTTGTCTTCCATGCTCCCCCTAATTAAAGTCCTACTTGTTTATTATATGTCGCCTTAGTATTTTACCTTTAAACTTGAGAGTCTTCCTAGAACCCCCCCTCCCCTTTTTATAGGATAGGAGTCCCAAATCCCTCCGGGACTGATAGGAATGGGTAGGTAGCAGCATGCAATAGGGGTCGAGATCAACACTCACTTTAATAACCTTCACCGGCGGGAAAGTTTAGATATGGACATGATGACCTCTGCGTTAATACCGCGTGAGCCCCTTTTTGTAAGGAGTGATTACCGAGCATTGTACTAATGTGATCATATAGGCTAACCAACCTAGGACGCCCCTTTATATTAACAAACACACTTAGATTGTACTTCTTTTCAAAATCTTGTTTTCCATTAACTGTTTTTTTAGACATCTGTGTATTTAAAATTAAATCCCCTACTATTTGAGCCATACTTGTTTATTATCTAATTGTACAAATTCACTAAAAATGTCTGGCCGGGAACCACACTAGTGGATCCTGGGGAGTGCCTAACACCTTTCCCTTAGGATAATTTCAAGCCCTTACTCTGTCTCTGGTTACCAAATGTAGATATAAATGAACCCTATAGGTGCCCTAATGCACCTTAAATTGTTAGGTGGCGACTCTTCAAAATTGCAAACCCCTTTCCCAAAAGGAATGAGTTGTCCCAACAAAAATGTCATAAACCCGATTTTGCGATAAAAAGGGGACACGACAATACCAATTTTTAAAAGTAGTAGGAAATGAACACTTAACAAAAATTTGATGAGATTGAAAGCAATAACAAATGCAAAATGCTTTAGACTTCTGTAAGGAGTTAGGGTTTGTAAAGAGTGAATGGTATGAAAAAGTTTGATTTATACTTCTACCGAGGTAATCCACCAAATTACCTGAGTGCGGCTGCGAGATTTTATCGTGCCGCACTCGTTTAACTTTTTGTAGCTTAGCATTAAGCTCCTGGGCGCGAACTCTTAAGGACTTTTGACTGGACAACTTCAAAAAGTCGGCCATTTCCATTAATCAACTGCGTGCCCATACATAGATTAGTGCGGTCCCGAAGTTCTTGTGCAGTCTGTATAATTTTGGGCGAGGTCCGTGTAATTTCACCACTCAGCCAAATTTTTCCTTATCAATTTCGTACAATGCACAACCAATTCCTACACATACTTCACAACCAGTTAGTCCAAAATAATGCCTAATCTAAAAAGAAAATCAAAAGAAAGAAAACACATGGAATGCCTTCCAAGAAATGCTTGATTTAACATCGCGGCACAATGCATGTTACCATCATTCACTTGAAATGGATCAACACCACAACGTGGCCATCATCAACTTTACCAAGTTAGTGCTTCACTCGGTGCCCATTGACTCTAAAGATATCTCCATTGTTGTTTTTCAAATCCAGAGCACCAAAAGGAGTCAGATGCACCACTTCAATGGGACCGCACCACTTTGACTTTAGCTTTCCCGGAAACATCCGTAACCGAGAGTTGAATAAAAGAACAAAGTCACCTTCTTTGAAATATTTGTTATGGATATACTTATCATATAGATACTTTATATTGTCCATATACAAGTACAAACTGGAGTAAGCATGGAACCAGAACTCATCAACTTCATTCAATTTCTCCACCTAAAGATTGGAAGCTAAATCCCACTCAAGGTTAATTTCTTCAACGCCCTCATGGATTTGTGCTCTAATTCCACTGGGAGGTGACATCATTTCCCACACACCAACCGATACATAGACATACCAATTGGGGTCTTCTACGATGTTCTATAGGCCCATGAAGCACCATCAAGTTTCCTTGACCAATAAGTCGGATTTGTATTGATAGTATCAGATAAAATACGCTTGATCTCCCTGTTGGAGACTTCAACCTTTCCACTTGCCTGGGGTGATAGGGGGTTGACACTATGTGAATGACACCAAAATTGGAGAGTAGAGTGTCAAAGGCTTTGTTGCAAAAATAAGAAACCCCATCACTAATGATGGCCCTTGGGGTGCCGAACCTCCTGAATATGTTTTTCTTCAGGAAATCCACCACACTCTGTGCTTCATTATTTGGCAAAGCCATAGCTTCAGTTCATTTGGAATGGTAATACACAGCAATAAGAATACAGGTGTTCCCACACAAACCCACAAATGGACTAATAAAGTCGATGCCCCATACATCGAAAATAGCAATCTCAAAGATGGTGGTGAGAGGCATCTCATTCTTCTTGGAAATCCTACCAGCCCTTTGGAAATCATCACATCACTTAACAAGCTCACAGCATCTTTGTATAAGGTAGGCCAATAGAATCCACAACTTTGTAGCAGCTCTCACCCCACCATGGTTACCACCATAGGGCAAAGAATGGAATACTTCAAGAATACCCAATTGCTCTTCTTTTGGAACACATCTCCGGATAACACCATTAGTGCAAATTTTTATAAGATATGGCTCGTCCAAATAATAATCCAAGCAGTCCCGTTTAAGCTTATTTATTTGGTTTGAAATGAACTCATTCGGGACAATTCCGCTCACAAGATAGATAGCCACATCGGCAAACAAAGGCATCCCAATCAAAATCATGGAAAGGAGTTGTTCCTTCATAAATGAATCATTGATCTCAGGCTATCATGGGGCCTCCTGTCTTCTTCCAGACGGGACAAGTGGTCTGCCACTTGATTCTTATCCCTTTCTGGTCTATGATTTCAATGTCAAATTGTTGTAGAAGAAGTACCCACTGCATCAATCTAGCCTTTGAGTCCTTTTTGATAATCAAATAACAAAGGGTCGCGTGATCAGTGTGAATAATCACTTTGGTACCCATGAGGTATGGCCGGAACTTTTCCATAGCAAAGATAATGGATAAGAGTTAATTCTATGTCACCATATAGTTGACTTGGGCATCGTTCATGGTCTTACTAGTATAGTTTACCGGATGGAATATCTTGTTGATTCTTTGCCCCGATACCGCTCCTACCGCCACGTCGCTAGCACCACACATGAGCTCAAATGGTAAGCTCCAATTTGTTGCGGTAATGATGGGAATGGTAGTCAACCTATACTTGAGTAGCTCAAATGCTTTCATAAAATCATCATTGAACACAAATTTTGCACCATTTTCCAACAACTTGCACAAGGGGTTCACCACTTTTGAGATATCTTTGATGAACCGGTGGTAAAACACTGCATGAACTAGAAAGATCCTTACCCTTTGATGGAAGTAGGAGGAGGTAGTTTTGATATCATTAATTTTTGCTTTATCCACTTCAATACAATTCTTGGAGATCTTGTAGCCCAAGACAATGCCATCCTCAACCTTAAAGTGACACTTCTCCCAATAAAGCACCAAGGGTATCTCTTCACAACGTTCCAATACCTTATCAAGATTATCCAAAAAATCTTAAAAAGAATCCCCTACAACATATAAATCTATGATGAAATCCTCAAGGAGCCACCATATCCGTGAATATTGCCATCATACACTGCCAAAAAGTAGCCGGTGCATTACATTAACCAACAACATCCTTAAGAATGATAATGTGCCATACGGACAGATGAAGGTGGTGTTCTCTTTGTCTTTTGGTGAAATAAGAAACTGGTGATATCTACCCATCCAAGAAGTAACAATAAGCACGTTCGGCTAGCCTATCCAACACCTGATCAAGAAATAGAAGCCGAAAATGGTCTTTCCGAGTCACTTTGTTGAGCTTCCTATAATCCGTGCATACTCTCCAACTAGTGAAAGTTCTTGTGTGGATCAAATCATTGTTGTCATTTGTAGCCACAATCATTCCCCCCTTCTCTGGGACACATTGCACTTGTGAGGTCCATGAACTATCAGAAATAGGGTAGGCAACCCTAGCATCCAGCCATCTGATGATCTCTTTCTTGACTGCCTCTTGCATGGCCTCATTCAACCGCCTTTGATGTTCCATGAAGGGTTTGGCATCCTTCTCCAATAAGATTTTGTGCATGCAAAAGGTGGTATTTATACCGCGAATATCCGCCAATGTCCAACATGTTGGCTTCTTCCTCTTTTGGATCACCGCAAGGGGTAGCATCTACCTGCACGTTAGTTAAGCACCAAGAAAGAATAATAAGTAAAGTGGAACAAGGGTCTAAGAACTCATACCTGAGGTGTGAAGTCTAGGGCTTCAATTCCAATGTGGGAGGCTTCTCGATTGAGGGCTTTGTTGGTGGAGTCTTCCGATTCTCGAGTACCAAGGAAAGTTTTCGGGGTTCATACATATATTAACCGATTTCTTGAAAAGCATTGACATATTCTACCAAGCCTAACATAGCTTCAAATGGGTCTTTCACATTAATCACAACACTTGCGTCATCAACAATCACTTCAGTTACAAGATTCACAAACAAACACGCTTCGTTGCTATTAGCTGGCTCATTGACTTGCAAACATGGACCACAATGTTTTCATCGCCCACCAGGAAGGTGAGCTCCCCTGCTTCCACATCAACTAAGTCCTTCCCTGTAGCTAAGAAAGTTCTCCCTAATATGATTGGCACCTCGTAGTCAACTTCACAGTCAAGTATCAATAAATCTACGGGAAGTATGAACTTTTTGACCCGAACTAGCACATCATCAATTATCCACAATGACCTATTTGTTGTCCTATCCACCATTTGCGATCCCCAATGCTTTGATTGCCAATCCCCAATGTCTTGAACACAGAATAGGGCATCAAGTTAATGCTTGCCCCCAAATCACACAAAGCTTTGGCGAAATAGGCACTACCAATAGTGCATGGGATTGTAAAGGCACCACGGTCTTCTTAATTTTGAGCCATGGAGTGCACAGAGGAACTCACCTGATGTATTATTTTGATCGTTTCACAGTTCATTGATATCTTCTTTGTTACCAAGTCTTTCATGAACTTGGCATACCCCGACATTTATTCTAGAACTTCAACCAAAGGCATATTTATGTGTAAACTTTTCATCATATCAATGAATTTCTTGAATTAATTATCATTGTTTTCCTTTGGAAGCCTTTGAGGATATGGTGGAGGAGACATTGGAAAATGAGCCTTGGCTCTGGGAACTACCGTTTTCGATATGTCTATCACATGTTCCCTAGACGGGTTCACATCATTTTGTGTCTCCTTCACGTTGTCATCAATTTCTATCCTCACTTCATCATTTACATTCTCATCATTTACTTGCACATCAATGCTTGGCTCATCATCATCTTGTACTAACACATCATCACTCACAATCTTTCATGTATTAGAGGTACTGGAAACTCCACCTCTACCACTTCTTGTAGTCACCGCCATACCATGACCTGTATTACTCACACCCTTTGGGTTTACTACTATATCACGTGCTAGTGCCCCTTAGGGAGAGTATTTAAAGCTTGAGAAATTTGGCCAAGTTGGACTTCCAAGTTGCAGATAGAAGTGTTGTGGGAGGCGAATTGGGCATCGGAGCATTATTTTTCTTTATCATTCAGTCGAACATTATTTCAATTCGCCCCATCTCAATTTTGGAAAAACTAGGACCTTGAGATGGACATGGAGGAGGGTTGTTCAGTTGTTGATACATTGGGGGCCTTTGAAAGCCCGACCCTCGACTCCCTTTATTATTGTTGGTCCAACCCCCTTGATTGTTATTGCCTCCCCAATTACTATTATTTTTTCCACCCCAATTGTCTTGATTTCCTTGATTATCCCAATTTTGATTTTTGTTGTTCCTCCAATTTCCTTGGTTGTTGTTGTTGCTACTATTCTAATTTCCTTGTTGACCTTTATTACCCCAATTTCCTTGGTTTACTTAAGATTTCCACTATTTTTGAGGGACATTTGGTACCTAAAAGCAATTCACACACTGTATACATTGAAATTAGGTGCCCCCAATTTTGTGGGCTCGAAGGCTCATGTCAATGAAAAGACTCACTACGGACCGAGTACGAACCTAGGGACAAAGCACGATCTCGAAGAAATAAGTGTTCAAGGAACATCGGAGTCTAATATGATCAACTTCGAGATAATGCCGTTGTGGATTTAAAACAGAATGAGCAGGATTCCTGCAAAGTCCCTAAGATCCTGGCGTAAATCCCGGAGTAGATTTGTACGAATCCGTACTAGGAGGTTAGACAGTTATCCCAATATAAGATTTTTTACTGTAAATAGAAATGTACCATATTAAGGATTCCCCTATCATATAAAAAGGACCCCAATCATTTGTAAAGAGAATGAATCATTCGCAAAGAATATACTTTCTTACTTTCTCGATCATTGTTCATCAGAATTATGCTTTAGCTTATTTTCTTGCTTTACTGTTCTTGATTCACCTCGAGACCACCCTAGCTCGAGGATAAGACTAGCCTCCATACCTGTTTGGTTTTACTGATTTCTCTCATCTATACATTAGATTTCTTGGTTATTAATTAGTATTGAGCTAAATCACATATCTTTAAAACCACAAATCAAGTTTAATTGTTACCCGTATTTCTGAGGTAAACAGTTTGGCACCCACCATGGGGCTAAAGGTAATAGTGATTATTTCAGTATTGATTCTAATAACACATGTTATTTTTACACTTGTTCTTGTCAAGAATTATTTGTTTACAGGATAAAAAAATGTAAAACCCGCAAAACGCACCCGTATATGATGATTAGGGCCTTTGATTTCATGGGGAAAACCACAATATAGGGGTCAGTATACCATCGATTAACCTTGTTGGGGAACCAGTCGATGTTAGTTCACACATAGCTTTGGATGCGGATTTAGGCGCGGACCCCGGAGGAGGTGTACGTAAGGAAGCCTGATCTGATGGCCAAGGAACACAGGGTATGGGAGACAGGGGAGTCAACCTCCAAGTGATATTCGAGATGCTACAAGCTCAACAGATTGCCATTGCACAACTTCAAAGTCAAAATAAAACTCCGAGTGTAGCCGAGCCAAAAAATACTCGACGCACTGAACTGGCGCAAGAGAGATCTAGCAGTAATGGCTCGAGGAATGACCCCACAATTACGATGACGCCCGAATTATTCACCAAGAAGATCGAGTCCGGGGAGAAGAATATTGTGGACAATGACAAAAAGGTGGAGACTTATAACTCCCGTGTTCATACAAAATCCATTTCTTAGAGTGCGGCTTTGAATATCATCCCTAAAAAGTTTTGCATGCCCAATATGCCTAAATATAATTGGACAACCGACCCTAACGAGCATATTACTTCATACACTTGCGAGATTAAAGGAAACAACTTGAATGACGATGAGATCAAATTAGTATTGTTGAAAATGTTTAGGGAAACATTGTCGAAAGGAGCCATGATTTGGTATCAGAACTTTCCCCCGAACTCTATCGATTCGTTAGCTATGTTAGCAGACGCCTTCGTGAAAGAACATGCCGGGGAGATAAAGGTGACGATAAGGAAATCGGATGTTTTTAAGATAAGACAGAGGAACAATGAGATTTTAAGGGAGTTTGTGTCCTGGTTTCAAGTAGAGTGAAAGGAATTCCGATCGGTCTCGGATGACAGGTCAATACAGGCTTTTATGTAGGTTTGAGCGAGTAGAGTTCGATCGCGTTACAACAATTAAAGCAAAATCTGATCGAGTCCCGAGCTGTGACGTGGTCAGATGTACATAATTGTTACCAATCGAATATCGGGGTCGAGGATGACCAGTTAATAGCCCCCTCAGGTTGAGTTCATCCTAATAGGTTGGCCGTTAAACCCCCGAGGGATACAGACATGGATTCAAGAACAAACAAGGAATGGTATCACCCATATGTTAATCAGAGAACAACAGCTCAGGGCGTAACACTCCTCAAAATGATCGAAGAAATGATCAAGGTCAAAGTTCTATAGTACTCATGAGTAAGAATAGTTTTGATAAACATACCTACCCCGCGGAAGTACCTTAACTGTCGGAGTATAATTTTAGTGTACATGCATTGGGGATCGTATCAACAATTGGAATAGTCAAAGACACCAGGTGGCTCGGACCTATACCAATTGATCCTTCCTAAAGGAATCAACAACTGATGTGTAAATATCATGGCACACATGGCCATAGAACCAAAGACTGCAGGCACCTCAGGGAGGAGGCAGCTCGGTTGTTCAACGAGGGTCATCTTTAAGAATTTCTCAGCGATAGAGCTATGAACCACTTCAGGATAGATATTCAAACAGAAAAAATGAGCACGAGTAACCGCAACACGTAATTCATATGATCGGGGCGGTGTCGATGTTCCACAAGGGCCTATATTCAAACGCACTAAGGTGTCGATCACCAAGGAAGAAGGGACTCAAATCTATGTACCCGAGGGTGTTCTATCATTCGATGAGTAGGAAGATGAATGCATATATCTGCCGTACAATGATACCTTGGTAATTTCTAGTTTGCTAAAAAAAATTGAAGTTAAACATGTTCTAGTGGATCCAGGTAGCTCAACAAACATAATCAGATCGAGGGTCGTAAAGCATCTCGGCCTTCAGCATGAAATCATACCTGCATCCCGGGTCCTAAATGGTTTCAACATGGCAAGTGAAACAACAAAGGGGGAGATAATCCTACCAGTGAACGTGGCCTAAACAATCCAAGATACAAAGATCCATGTCATCAAAGGCGACATGAGGTATAATGCACTTCTCGAGAGGTCGTGGATCCCCAACATGAGGGCAGTACCTTCGACCCTTGATCAGATGATGAAATTCCCAACATTAGATGGAGTGAAAACGGTTTACGAAGAAAAATATGCTGCAATGGAGATGTTTGCAGTCGAAGAGGTAATACCAGTACCAGCACCTTCGACCTCAGAAAAGTTAAGCACAAAAGATAAGTAGACGGCTAAATAGGAATCACTATCCCCGGCCTTTATCGAGTCAGAGCACCAGGTAACAAAAGACAAAGAAGAGGACCTCCTTACTCCTCGAGATTTCGTCATTCCTAAAGAGTCCGATGCAACCAAGTCAACGGTCGAGGAACTAGAGCAGGTCATACTAATCGAATACATGCCCAAGAGAAAGGCATACTAGAGTATGGGATTATCCCCCGAACTCAAGAAAAAATTCATTCAATTTCTCATTGATAATATGGATTGTTCTGCTTGGTCCCATTTAGACGTGATGGGGATCCCACCGAAAATAACAACGCATAGGCTAAACCTCGACCCCAGGTTCAAACCGGTAAAGCAAAAGAGAAGGCCCCAGTCTGAAGTGAAGCATGCATTCATAAAGGACGAGGTAACCAAACTTCTTAAAATAGGGTCTATTCGGGAGGTAAAACACCCCGAATGGTTAGCTAACGTAGTGTAGTCCCTATAAAGGGAAACAAATTCAGAATGTTCGTAGATTGTAAGGATTTAAACAAAGCATTACCTAAAGACTCTTTGCCATTGCCTAACACTGATTGCATGATTGATGCCACAGCCGGCCACGAGATTCTAAAATTTCTTGACGCCTACTCCAGGTAAAATCAAATTCAGATGGACCTGGAGGACAAGGAAATAACTGCATTTATCAATAAGTTTGGAACGTACTGTTACAATATAATGCCCTTTGGGCGAAAAAATGGTGGAGCAACATACCAACGCTTAGTTAATAGAATATTCGAGGAATAGATAGGTAAATCGGTGGAAGTTTACATTGACGATATGTTGGTTAATTACCTGCGCGCAAAGGACATTTAACTCATTTGCAAGAAATATTAAAAATCTTGGGGATGTACAACATGAAGCATAATCTGGAAAAATGTGCCTACGGTGTCGGCTCGGGCAAGGTCCTCGGCTTTATGGTATCTAATCGGGGAATCAAAATCAATCCCGATAAGATCAAGGCCATAGAAGATATCACAATTGTGGATAGTGTGAAAGCCTTGCAAATGCTAACAGGATGAATAACTGCCTTAGGTCGATTCATTTCAAGGTCATCACATCGAAGTCACGGGTTCTTTTCCTTGCTAAAAAAGAAAAAGGGCTTTGCATTGATCCTGGAATGCCAGCATGCCTTAAAAGAATTGAAGCGATACTTATCGAGCACACTGTGGCTTCACACCCTAAAGGTAGGTGAAAAACTTTACTTATATTAGGCAGTGTCCGAGATAGCAGTAAGTGGGGCAAGGTACGCAATTCCCTATTTAATATGTAAGTCGAACTCTAAGAGATGCCAAAACTAGATACCCTCACTTTGAAAAATTAGCACTTGCATTAATAAGTGCATCGAGAAAGTGACAGCCATAGTTCCAGTATCACCCAATATGTGTGTTAACTACTTATCCCCTTCGAAATATTTTTCATAAGCCCGAATAGTCGGCTCGATTGGCCGAATAGGCCGTCAAACTTTGCACGTACATCATCGGGGTATTGGCAAAATGGGCCATCAAATCCTAGCTGACTTCATGGAATATTTTATGCCGACCCTTGTACCCAAAGTGGAGAAATAAATCCCGCTAAAGTCGGGTATATCATCAGGGGTGTGGACCCCATTCACGGACGGTGCCTCGAATATGAAAGGGTCCGGGCTTTGTACTGTTTTGAAGCCACCTACAGGTAGTGCTATTAGACAATCTATCAAAACTTCTAGGTTGACTAATAATAAGGTCAAGTATACGGCCATGATTGAAGGTCTTGAGCTAGCTAAAAGCTTGGAGTAGAAGTCATTGAGGCCAAGTGCAACTCACTGTTGGTAGTAAATAAAGTAAGAAAATATTTTGAAGTTCGAGAGGATAGGATGCATCGGTATTTGGATTAGCTACAAGTAAACTTACACCGCTTCAAGGAGTGGACTCTAGATCATGTGCCTCCAGAACAAAATAGTGAGGTCGATGCCATTGCTAATTTGGGGTCATCGATTGAAGAAGATGATATTGTCTTGGGGACTGTTGTCCAATTATTGAGACTTCTGGTCGAAGAGGGTCATGCTGAAATAAACTCCACAAGTTTGACTTGGGATTGGAGGGATAAGTATATCGACTACTTGAAAAATGGAAAGCTCCCATCGGATCATCAAAGAGTCAAGGGCTCTACGAACCATGGCTACTAGGTTCGCATTGGATGAATTTCTTGAATTTACCCAAATTCCTTGTTAACCTAGTTTTCCTAGACCTAGTCCCTCTTTCTCAAGTAAAGACTAAGTCATAAAGGCATGAACCAGTGTTTGCAACCTCTAATTCTATAGTTCTAGCAAGAACTAAGTTAAATATAACTACTCCATATACATTCAAGCCCTAAAATCAAATCCTATCAAATACCCACACTAGGGTTGGGACACAACCCAATTATGGGCATAGCTACTCATGGAAATAAGAGAAATTAAAGATGAAAAGAAGATAAAATTCATACTACTACGTTAAAAGATGAAAATCTAATGTTGAAAGATAATTCTAGTACAAATTTCCCAAAATGAAATATACAGCCTCCTCGCGTTCTTTGGTAATATGTTACACGACCTAAAAATGTCAAAAAAGATCAATTTATACTAAGCTGAAATTTTCGGACAAAAAATCCCATGCGGAGGTTGTGCGGCCGCGCAATTGTGAGCGAGTCTCATTCTTGCTTTTACGGCCGCGCAATTCTGACTGCGGTCCGCGTTCTTCAAATCTGGATCGGGGTTGAGATGAGTTTTGCAAACCGTATAATTTCAATCGCGGCCGTGTAATATATTTCTGCAGCCGCGTAATTCTGACGCGGATCGAATGTTTTATTTAGCCTTAAAATACAACTCTCCAAATCTCCCTTTGTGCGGACTGTGTATTTCTGATCGCGACTGCTCAATATTTGTGACGTACGCATTTCGAATATCTTGGCCCAGTCTTTTTTTTTTTTAAGTTTTGACTCCTTTATTAGTTAATTATATCTCATTTTGCTCATTTTGAACAATTCCTGCCAGCGGGCATATTACATTAGTTTTCAGGAATACCTTCACGCATTTTTCGCTCAAAACAAAAGTAAAAGAGGGCAAATAATAGGTTAAACTCCCAACTTATCAGTAATCATGGCCACAAAGTTAGCCACCTAAACCTTTACTTATACGCATCAACCTCTTTCATTTATACTTCATAACTCTCCAAACTCTCCTTATTTGACTTGCATCCTTTTCTTCAACCTTTCTCTAATTCTCTTCAAGCAAAAAACCTTTTCTTCTTCCATATAATGGCTTCTCCCTCAAAGAATACTAGGTTTTCAATGAACAAGAACAAAGCCGAGGACTCTGCTTCTTCAATAGTGTGCACTATCATCCCTAGAAGTCTTGATACTACGAATAATTTTGAAGAGAAATTTTCTTCTGCTAGCTCTCGTACATCTTGTTAAAAATAATTGTAAATTTTTTTTTTTGCAATGTAATAATTCTAATTGTTTATATAAGAAACAACTTAAGTGCTTGTATAATTTAGGTTATAATAGTTAGAGTTCAAAAATATATTAAAGAGTTAGAATTTTTATACATTCAAGTTATGTTAGTTAATGAACAACTTAAGTGCCAATACATCTATGTTTCGACTTTTCTTTTGGAATATTTCTCCATGGCCTATCTATGTGTTAATTATATCATTTATTATTGAAAAGAAATGAAGAAAATGAAATCAATTAAGTATTAGAGCACAATAATATGCTAAATTGAAATAATTTAGATTAATTTTTATGTTTTAGGACTTTTTTGTCTTACACTTGTATAATGTACATATAAATATTGAAATCACACAAGTATTATAGTAAAATATATAGTTAAACTAGTTAGATTATCTTTTGGAGAATACAACTTAGTAAGTAGTATAAATAAAATAAATATGTCAACTTCTAGTTTTTTTTTGTCTGTGTTGATGGCATTTGTGCATCGTAGATGGATGTATAATCGGAATCATCCTAATCGTGTGGGTTTAAGGGATGAATTTAACGAAGGAGTTGTTGGAGTTACTGCTAAGGCAAGGACACTTGATGATGTTCGTATTGATGTAACGAT
Source organism: Nicotiana glauca (assembly GCA_026770625.1). NCBI lineage: Eukaryota > Viridiplantae > Streptophyta > Magnoliopsida > Solanales > Solanaceae > Nicotiana > Nicotiana glauca. The sequence continues at coordinate 108,475 of MU738651.1, read as the reverse complement.
TAGGTGCCTTTGTGTGAAATGCAAGTGTGTTAAGTTATTGGGAGAAGATGTTGTTACATATCATCTTTTTTAAAAAGCTATCAAATGTGGCAAGAATTTTATGCAACTCACACTTTGATCCAAAAATTGTTAAAAATGAAATGCAAAGAAAGGAGCTGCAATGGAGTCTGAGTCTAAGGAGGAGGCTGAATCTGAATAAGCTATTTGAATGTTTTAGAGTTGAAGTTACAGACAAATTTAATTTATATTATTTGATAGTTGGTTGTTTTATTAGTTGATTGCATTGTTATAAATATTACTGTTCGTTTTGTAGTAGATATTGGATTTTGGATTGTTATATTATGTTTTTAATTAATTGTAAGGTATTTGGTAGGTTCTTTTATTTGGCTGGTGGTGTAATTAGAGATACAACAGGATTCTACTTAAAAATGCCAAGATTTGCGATTGAGTGCGACACAAATTTCACCAATGATTTACCCATATTTGCGACTGATTGAGTCGCATATTGAAATTTTCTAACAATATTTGATTTATATCTGCGACGGAATCTCTGGAAAATGGAGAATCTGTGATATTTTTAATTAATTTACAACCAATATTTACGACTGTTTCAATTAGAATAATTAATTTATTTATTTTAGTTTTAGTTTTTTAACGCAATCAATCAAAACTTTTTATTTATATTTATTTTTAACTTTGGTCAGCGACTGAATCAGTCCCTAAATTTGCGAACGGTCGTTTTACCGCAAAAGCGGGACCGCAGGTGCGGTCAATGAGTCGCAGAAGCGAAAATTGCTGAGGGTTTAAGTGACCAGTGCATTGAAAATTTCAGAAGCGTAAAAAACATTTGGGGCTTCGAACAAAGAAGGATTTTGGGCGATTTTGAAGAGGAATTCGTGGAGTATCATCAGGTAAGGACTCTTGGACCTAGATTATGTCATTATGGTGTTAAAACATGGAATTAATCACTGAAATTGGAGGAATCAAAGTGTAAAAAATGGAGGTTTTTGCTTGAAGCCTAAGAAATGATAAAATGATGATTTGAGGGGTCAAATGGACTCCGATTTCGATAAATTTTATTTGTACGGACTCGTGGAGAGACGAGGATTTTGGAAATGTGAGTTTCATAATTTTTCGAGAAGCGTGTCCGGGGCTCGGGTTTTGCTATATTTCGATTGTTTTCGATTGGGATTTGTTCCATTTACCTATTATGATATATGTGTACTAATTTTGGCTAGTTTCGACGTGCGTGGAGGCCGGTTTGAGGAGTAAAAGCAACGCGGGCTAGAGTTTTAACCGGATCGAGGTGGGTAATACTTGTAAATGATGTCCTGAGGGTTTGAAACCCCGGACTTGCACATCATAGTGCTATATTGAGGTGACTTGCACGCCGGATAACGGGCGTGGGGTAGAGCACCATTGGGGATTGTGACTTGGTCCGTCCCGCTTAATAAAAATACTACTAAATTGCTTGGAGCTGAATTGACATCCTGTTAAAGGTATTAATTATCATGATTTGGACTGATTGTCATGTTTTGGGCTTCGTGCCGAATATTTGAATCCTTCGGGGATTAAAAATTACTGTTTTTGCAATACTGTGTACATTTCTATCTCAGTCCAAGGTTTAAAAATGCTATTTTGCAAACTCAGCCATCTTTTTAAGATTTGAAAACTTAATTGATATTTTACTGATATTTTTGCTGAGAATTGTTGTGTGACTAGTGCCCAAGGGGCTTATGTGCATTCATGACTATGCATGGATGGGGCTGCACGCCGCAGCGGGAGTGATATTGATATTGCGCTTGGGCTGTAGGAGCCTCTCCGGAGTCTGAACCCCCACAGTGAGCGTCGGGCGCCCAAACGGATCGGGCTACGCGCGGTAGCGGTCATGTGCATTACATTGCATTCATGCATTGGTTCTACTTGTACTACGTGGCATGACATTTAACACTCATACATTACTGGCATACATATGTTATTTGCCTTGTTGACTAGATACCCTGGTGGAAATTGTTAAGAAGTGCTGAGCCCAAGGGGCTGACTTGAGTGCAGACTTACACTGTTTGATGTTGTACCCAGGTATTGAACTGTTAATAATGAAAGAAAGAGATGTTAAAAAGAGATTTCAAAATCTACTCATATATGTTAAAAA